>JZKD02S0469360.1:69056-92617 GCA_000966675.3 Picea glauca
GAGATGCATTTCCATCACCAAGACCTGCATGAATCATAAAAGACAAATTCTTTATATGAGTAAATAATATATAAGCAAATAAACAGGCATTTAATTATGTAAAATACTCTAGAAAAAACTTAAATGGTCGCATACCTTAATGAGTTTCTCTTTGTTTCGAGAATAGGTTATTCTCTATTGAACAGGGCCAACCACGTGAAGGTGGAAGCTCATATGGCCCCTCCCCCCCCACATCGCTCTCAATTCCCCATACCCAACAAATGATTTTGTTTATATAGAAAACATATAGACATTCATGCATAACTAGGATAGTCATCAAAACATATGAACATATAAACATATAAACATTGAAGTATAATGTTGTAATACATATAAATAATGTTTCATACTAGAAACATCGATAAACATCCAAATACAAGTCATGAATTTATACATCTATTTTTTCTGTGATTTATGTTTTTTTACATTAAATTTTTTTGACGATTGGGGTATCATAACCATCCTTTGACATTGTATTTCTTGTGCCCTGTCCTTCTATTGTTTGTGTTTCCATGCGCTCATGTACCATACTTCTGGTATGTCGTTGAGAAGGGCATCGATGCATCTGTGCAGGGGCGTGAACCGCAACAACGAAAATGATCGTATCGATATGTTGAAATATAATTGAAATAACTAATTCATTATTTTGATTAACATTACAATAATGATCTTTACCTGTCTGTGTAGCTGTGACAGTTGGTGCATTAATTTATTGTACACTTGGTTCCTCTCATAGTTACCCTCCTGAGCTACATGCTCTTCCATTTAAAGATCATAATATATAAGTACAAGTTAGGAAATAAATATCTACAATCACAATAAATATTTCTAATTCTAAAGCATACATACCAGAATGGGTACTCTGCTCCCCACTATCATTGGACATGTCCACCCTTGTATGATGTGGTGTCTGCTGAATACCGCCAGATTCACTATTGGGGTTGCACTGTTGCTTGAAAACAAACATACATACTTAGTTAAGGGTGAGATAATAAAATGTGAATACACTTTACAAGCATGCCAATGCAATTTCCTTATTCATTTCATTTATCTGCGTGGCTGGGGAGATTGGAGTCTGCCCCAAGCTTTTCCTATATTCAATCACACTTTTAAAATTGTGCTTGTAACCAAGATTTAGGTCCTCCTCGGTGGCAACAATGTCGAACATATTTAACTGCAATGCATAATACCATTAAAATTACAATAACAAAAACAAATATTTGTTCACTGTTGTTAAATAAATATTAACCACAATTAATCATTTAATTCTTACGATTCAGGATTTTAGTTTTCCATAGCTACCCTGGCCTAGTTTATGCTGCCCGTGCTTTTCCATTCTATCCTTGGTTTCTTTGGAGGTGTCAGGTAGCCTATATATGAAATTTTTGAAAAAAATTAGATATCGAAATTGTTACTTAAAACAAGAAAGAAAAACATAAATGAGCATATTTCACTAATAATATGACTTGTGTTGTACCTTGCTTGACCAACTCGTGGATGTCTTCCTTGTTTTTTAAACAAGTTCTCCTTTGCATCCTCTATCACGACCTTCCACTCTTTCTCCGGAACCATGGGAGGGCGCTCATGCTTGAGATCTAATTGCGATTTCTCCCTATATTGGGCCCTGGTATATTTTAAATTCTCACCGACTAACTTTGTAATCACTTTCTTGTTGAACGTATTGCCTAATAAGTTTACCATGTGGTCTATCAATTCATATTTCTTTTTTCTATCTTGGCCATTCCACCATGTGCGAATGGTGGGGCCAAACATATCTAAGGCTTTGTCATTCAAGTTTCTGTAGAAAACATTGTTTCCTGCATAAATGTGTTATCCATTAATTTATAATAATCTCAACAAATGTTCATTTCAATTTCATGATAAAAATGAATCAATTAATTAAAAAATACCTGCAATCTTCTGAATCTTGATCGGAACACATGCGTCATCCACCAGAAAGGTGAGATCTAGTGATCTAGTGCTTTTAATTCATTCTGCTCATGCAGAATAGTTTCCTCTCCATCTACAGTACGTTCCTCTACAGAGTCATGTGGAGTCCCAAGATCTGGCTCATCATGCTCCGACGTGTCATGCCGGTTAACATCATTGTGCTCATAAATGGGTTCAAAGGGAACCTCAGGAGTGTCAAAAATCCTCACTTGTGCTTTGCTATGTCGACTTTTTTGTTGCATTGGATCATCACTGCTACCTATAGTAGTTTCAGGATCGACAGGTTCCTGGGGCATGTGGTTTAAAAACTCCTACATACGGAAAAATTTACTTTATTAGATTATATAGAAAATATAAAACAAAAAAACGGATATGAAATTGTCATAGCTAATAAAAATATGTGAAGATGCAACTTACCCCAAAATTAATTATTAGATTTTGTAGCTCTACAATTCTTGCCCTGTCCTCCTGTGTTAGGGGTCTTTTGCGAAACAAAGCTAGATATTCTATGTTTGCCTTCTTCAAGGCCTTCACGACAGTTTCTATTGGGTCAGTGGAATAAAATATTTCGTCCTCATCAAGATCATCAATGGGTGCCTTCCCACGTTGACCATACCACAATACATTGATGAATAAAATTAATGAGATGAACTTTAACATTTGAGAAATTTAGTTATTGTAGTCATAAGTTATTACTATATTTAACCTTTACCTGTTGAGGCACAATGGGTGCCTTTCTATGGTCACCCTGGACAGATGTAGCATGTGATTTTCCATGGTCACCCTAGACAGAAGTTGACACAATAAATCAATCAACAAAAGTTATGAAATTCACCTGTAACATTAAAAAAATGAGATATTGCAGTAATATCAGAAAATAAATAATGAAATTTCAAAAATTAGTTGTTGTAGTCATAAGTTGTTACTATATTTAACATTTACTTGCTAAGACACAACGAGTGCATTTCCACGGTCACCCTGGACAGATGTAGCGGGTGATTTTTCACGGTGACCCTAGACAAAAGTTGACACAATAAATCAATCAACAAAAGTTATGAAATTCACCTGTAACATTAAAAAAATGAAATGTTGCAGTAATATCAGAAAATAAATAATGAAATTTCAGAAATTTAGTTGTTGTAGTAATAAGTTGTTACTATATTTAACATTTACCTGCCGAGGCACATCGGGTGCATTTCCACCGTCACCATGGATATATGTAGCGGGTGATTTTCCACGGTCACCCTGGACAGAAGTTGACACAATAAATCAATCAACAAAAGTTATGAAATTCACCTGTAACATTAAAAAAATGAAATATTGCAGTAATATCAGAAAATAAATAATGAAATTTCAGAAATTTAGTTGTTGTAGTCATAAGTTGTTACTATATTTAACATTTACATGTTGAGGCACATCGAGTGCATTTCCACGGTCACCCTGGACAGATGTAGCGGGTGATATTCGACGATCATCCTGGATAGAAGTTGAAACAATAAATCAATCAACAAAAGTTATGGAATTCACCTGTAACATTAAAAAAATGAAATATTGCAGTAATATCAGAAAACAGATAATGAAATTTCATAAATTTAGTTGTTGTAGTCATAAGTTTTTACTATATTTAACATTTACCTGTTGAGGCACAACAAGTGCATTTCCAAGCTCACCCTGGACAGATGTATCGTGTGATTTCTCATGGTCACCCTGGACAGATTTAGCATGTGATTTCTCATGGTCACCCTGGACAGATGTTGACACAATAAATTAATCAACAAGAGTTATGAAAGTAATTGTAACATTAAAAAAATGAAATATTGCATTAATATCAGAAAATAAATAATGGAAAATGAAATATATGTAGTAAAAAATTGAAATTTTGCAGTGATAAATTATAACAGTGATTGATCAAAGGTTGATTTGAATGGTATGTAAGATATTTACCCCCATAGCCGCACCCCCTCCATCTATTCGATTTAAGTTGTAATCGATCAACAACTCTTCACCTGGAACTATTGTCTTTGTTGCACATACAAATATACGATTTCCTTCGCGTCCCTCAAATATGCAGTTCGGTTTCTTAGTTGTTGCTATTGGTCATGTACTATTTATAAAGCCCACAATGTTTCCAAAAGCTTTTGGCCTTCCATCAATATACATAGTTTCCCCTTTATTTTGATTGTTATCTACTAGTTGTATATAATTTGCGGCAACTCCATATCTTTGCATACTTCGTGTATATCGGACCAACATCAACCGGTGATTGTATTTGTATAATGGCCCGATCTACTCCATCAATTCAGTTACAGTTCCATAACCGACCTTTATGCCATCCATGGAAAATAACCCCAATCCATGTAAGGACAAAGGAGCGATGCGATACATCCTCCCACTGATGAAGAAATCTGTGTCCACTTCAGGTAGCTCCTTAGGTTCCCATCGTTGCACTAGATGTATATACCTCAAGGGAAACTCAATGTCACATATGCTCTCAACATCATAATTACATGACCCTCCATTGACAATAAAAAATTGCATGCGTATACAAAATCTTTTCCTTACCTTTTCAAATCTAGTTGATCTAGAAATGATAGTACAACACGTCTCACTTTCAACCTCACTTAGTATATCTTGATCATCACTCGAGGAAGATAGATCCGACAGATACCTATTTGGTGGTACCTACACTCGTTAAAACAAGAAGATACGTTATCGTGTGAATATAATTTTGTGGTACCAACACTCAAAAAAATGAGAAGATAAGTTAGCAAGCAAATATTTAGGGAACCCATGTTTTGCTTGGAGAATATACTTGATTCTATTGTATGTAACAAAATTATTGGGGTCCTTGTTTACTTGATTCATATCATACTTGGCATCCCATTATTGTTATCTTGGTATGCTTTGGGGTGTGAGTCTTCTCTTTTATAGAATGGCATTAAAGTCCCAACATTAGAGGTGTATGAAATTCRTTAGGATAGAAAGAGGCATTAAAGTCCCAACATTAGGCTTGGGAATTGATGTAGATAGGGTGATGGATTTGTCAACTATTTTGGGTGAAACAAGGTGCTATGATTGCACACTAAGGAGGTCCTCCAAGTGAAGTTGTTGCATGGATAAAGTGTTGGTAAGCATGTGCAACATAAGAAAATTGTTTCCATGCCAGGAACCAATTGGTCCTAGTAGAAGGAGGTCATTCACACATCCGCTTGTGGAATTACATAAAGTTGCATTAGTTGCATAGTTGCATAAGTTGCATGTTGCATAAAGTTGCATAAGTTGCATAAGTTTCATAGTTGATATTTTCATAGAGTTGTATAAGTTGCATAGTTTCATGTTTCATAAAGTTGCGTAATTGCACAAAGTTGCATAAGTTCCATAGTTGCATAAAATTGCATATAGTTGCATAGTTGCATAAGTTGCATGTTGCATAAAGTTGCATAAGTTGCATAGTTGCATAAAGTTGCATAAGTTTCATAGTTGCATGTTGCATAAAGTTGCGTAGTTGCATAAAGTTGCATAAGTTGCATGGTTGCATAAGTTGCATAAGTTCCATAGTTGCATAAACTTGCATATAGTTGCATATTTGCATAAGTTGCATTGTTGCATAAGTTGCATGTTGCATAAAGTTGCATGTTGCATAAAGTTGCATAAATTTCACAAGAGGAGTGCCCAAAGGCAAGCTATGTTGGCAAGAGGAGAACCCAACCAACAAAACTGAAAGAGCCCAAACCTAATTTAGGGAGGCCAAACTACTATTTATAAAGGAGGCTAGCACCTCATTTGCACACTCACTCATGTGCTTTGCAAAAAGAGGAAAAAGTGTGCAAGTCTTGGAGGAGTAACTACTACAACTGGGGGTGGCATGAAGGAGGGTTTTGGTCTATCTCTTGGTATCTCTTGGTTAAGTGGTGCGCTACTCTTCCTAGTGAAGGAGTAGAGGAGGATCTTTTGTTCGTTTTTTGGTCTATATATATTGAGGAAGTTTTTGTTGGATTTTCTTCCTCATGAGGGTTTCCCAGGATAATTTGTGTGTCTCTATTTTTTCTATGATTGCCTCTCTTGCAGTGATCTTATTTATGTAGCTAATGTGCTAAATGATTATAATAATAAAGAAGAATCATAATTGCTAGCTGTATAAGTAAAACTTCAACAATAGTTGACTACTCAAACCCATATAAAATACATCTTGTGTTTATAACTTCAGATCATATGAGAAAGTATAAGAGTTCATTGGTCCTAGGGTACATTTCATAGGCTAGTGATCTAAGGGAAATAAATCCTAGTGATTCTGATGGACCACTATATAGTAGGATTTCAAGGCCCATCTTACAACTTATGTGGTTTATTTTGTGCTCTAAGAGATTAACGCCTACATCAACCATATGTGGTCAAGTCATGTGTCACAAAGATCCATATTTGGTGGGATTGACACATTGATGCCATAACATGTTGGTGTCATTGACATTGGCTACCATAGAAACACACTCGTTTCTCTTTGAGGAAAGATTCTTTCCCACTATGCACATATGACCAAATTCATCACAATATCACGAGGCAACCATCTCAAAACTATCAATCATGTCCTTTACAACACATTGATCTAACCAGTGTTCCATGATTTTATTGGTGTGCGTAATGTGGTAGATAGAAAGAGGGTTTGTTCCAACACCTAGAACATGAAGAACATCTCTAAACTTTGATGTATCAATGATGACATCACCACAACTACAACTTGTAAGGTTGAATTGTCAACAATAACTAAGGTTGAAATGAAGGTGAACTTACAACTATAGGCTATAGGATGCAACCACCAAAGATAACCTCTTAGGGAAGATAACAAGGGAGTGGTGACTAGTCTCAACTAAGGAATGCCATCTTGAATTCAGTCCTACTCAAGACAATGAACTAAAGGCATATAATCAAAGATGAATGGATCGAGGAAATAGGTGGTCAATAAGAGAAAAGATAAGAGAAGGAAGAGAGGAAAACCTTTCCCTATGCATCTTAATGATAAGGTAAATAAGAGACATGAATAATAAAGGTATGATAGGTTATGATGAGGGGACTAGAAAAATGGAAGGGGGGAAGAAAACAAGGAGAGTAGGTGTTACCCTAAGAATATCAAGGTGATAATGAAGGAGAAAGAGATGGGTAAGACTACCTAGAGAGAACCATCAAATGGACAATTAGTAGGATGGAGTTACCTATGAATAAGGATAAGAATTCCAACCTAAGGGATATTGGATGAAAAAGAGAAAGAAGGGGTAGATTCCATGGGTGAAGGAGGAGTGGAAGGAGGAAGGATATACTTTTTGAAGGTTTGTCTTAAACATGTTTGTTTCTTGTAATAATACCAAATCTAGATCTTCCTTTAAAATTTCATTTTGAGTGCTTTGAATTTCGTATTGATCCTATTCCCCTTACATCTAGTAAAGCACTTTCATTTACATGGTTTGGGCATTTTTGAAAGATATTTTTTTTCTATCCAATTGATTCTAGTAGCTAGAGTCTACTTTTTTCTACCTTGTTGATAATCTAGGTCTTATTGCCGTCTTCTTGCTTTCCCTAATTTGATCATGTTAATGATCATATTCATGATTGTTTCTATGCATAAAAGGTTCATGCTGAAAGTCTAGCACCTATTGCTATGAACATTTGAAAACCTCTAAGTTGATATTATCCAAAAGAAGTTTCTATAAATCTTCATTGCAATTGTTAAAAGGGTTAGTGTATAAACACACCTACTTTGTCACTACAAGGATAGTGGTAGTAAACATACTACTAAATCCATCTAGTGAGGTGATATGATATGACCATCAACAAACCTTCAAGAAGGATAAATCCCCCAGGATCAATGCCACTTGATGAAGATTGTTGTTCCATTTGGCTTACTAATCTATGGCTCCACCAACATTACCATATCTAAAAAGGGAATTACCATATCAATAGCAATCAAATATAAGGGTATACTAAAAGGGAATACCTTAGTAAATATCTATAATAGATGCGTCCTCTTATGACAGTGGGACACACATGCTTTTATCCAATCCAGGAGAATTACAATGAAGCATAACTGGCATACAACACTCGAGGAAAACCCTTCTTCTAAGAAGCTGCAGGTGGGGGTTATCTATTTTGATAAAGACGTTGCTAAGGAGTTGCACTTGGCCGAACCGTTTGCTGTAGTTTTCTCTCATGGGAAAGACAACCGACAAGTAGCTAAACATGCCTTTGAGGGATTTGAACCTAGGAGTGGGGAATCAAATTGAATATTTCATCTTGAAGGGACTATGTCTTGTCATCTAATGAGAATATGTTCTCTTCTTTTCCATAGTGCGGTTTGAATTATAAATTTAGAGAGATAATTTTATAGTAAGAGAGGGATTGAAAGTTGGACAAGAATCCTCATTCTTAGATGAACATGTCACAAATTTTTAGAAGTCACATATGACTAATATTTAAAAGTGCACCAAATATTGGGTGTATCTATATAAGTAAATATTTATTAAAATACCCTTTTTATAGGATGGCCTCGTGGTTTAGGTGTTATTTTTTATTTAACCTTCTGTATATATGTCAACTTACATCCTTAGGTATTGCGTTTCCATTTTAGGTTCATGTTGAGCTTTATTGTTGATTAATTTGGTCCATGCCTTATATCAAGATTCTTTTCTAAGGAATTATGCTATCCTCTATTACTAGATTACACAAGATGCATACTAGTGTTCGAATGGGGTTTATTTGCTAGCACTATTCCAATGGTTATAATTCCTTCTTGGGCTATGATGGAGCCTTGATACACTTGACGAGTTTCTCTCATATTGGCTTACAAATCTTCTTCACACAATTCTAGAGGTGAACATTGGAATTTAACCCAAACTGAAGCATTGGAGTAGCTTGCATTGGGTTGAAGGTGACATCCAATGTTTCATTATAGGTCCTATTATTTAAACACAAATATTTAAATTTATTTGCATAACAGAGAATGTGTAATTCCAAGCGTACACCACTTGCTAATGTGAATATAAACCAACTTGAAAACAAATATTCCTAAGGAAAAATTACCGATTTTGGCGGCATTGCTCGCACTGTGGGTCTCCTCTTTCGCACTGTGGGTCTCCTCTTTTGCTCACACTGTGGGTCTCCTCTTTCACACTATGGGTCTCTTGTTTCACACCATGGGTCTCCTCTTTCACACCGTGGGTCTCCTCTTTTGCTTGCACTATGGCTATTTGAATCTCTCCTCTTACGGTCGCATTGTGTCCGACTAGCTAGGGTATCCAAATCTGTCCTCTTATGCTCACACTGTGGACGACTAGCTAGGGTATCGGGCTCTGTTGACGCTTGCACTGTAGGCTAGCAGGTTTGGGTTCGTTCTAAGTTTTGTTATATTTTGTTATTTCATATTAAACAATACAATATATATTATATTAATTATAACAAAATATAATACAAATTTATAAATTCTATATAAATTATAAATATAAATATAATTAATATAAATTATATAAATTAAAATTAATATAAATTATATGTAGGTTGGGGTTTAGGCATTATATGAGTGTGTTCCTTTTAAAATTCGTTGGGGATTGAGTGTGTGATGTATCTATATGGCACATAAAGTATCTTAAAGTATCTATATGGCACATAAGGTAGTGATAAGAGGCAATGAGTTATTGAGGTTGAAGAAAATATGGGTTGAAGTGATTAGAGGTTACATGCTTATAAAGGTTATATGCTTTAGGGGTTTTAGGATATAGAGGTTAAAGGGATTTCTGAGTAAGGGGTTATAATATTTACAAGTTAAGTTAATGATAAAGATGAGGTGTTATGGGTTATAAAGATTCTAAACAATAGAGGTTAAAGGTTTATGAGTTGCATGGGTTATGGTGATATTAGTTAAAGGACTTACATAATATACGTGTTAATACTTATACGGGTTATCACTATTAGGAATTATGTGATATGGGTCTAATGGGGTTATATGGGTGAGGCGTTAGGGATAGAAGTTGTTAGCGCCGCCATTTTTCTTTCACATAGAGTTGGTTTTTTGGTCGAGTTATGGGCCATGTGTCCAAACATGTGAAGTCAGGTATGTAACAATGAAGGGGTCGAAGCCAGCAAGTGGACGGTTGACCCTTGGAAGCGGGAAGGGATGTCAAAATCGAAACATGCGTAAATGGTACAGGTATGTTACTCTTAGAGAGTCGGGTCCTGTTAAAAAGTAGCTTCTATGTGCCTTAGGTTGAGTCAAGTATTTAAAGGAAGTTGCGTCGACAAGTGCATAAACTATTATCAACTCATTATGAAGGTCTAAGGAATGAAAAATTGCGTCATTCATATCATGTATGCCCTGCAGCCCTTATCGCCTCTACCTTACACACGGGGATGTGCCATGGCAAATCTGCAATTCAATTCGAAACATCCAGTCGCCATGAATTCACTATTCCTTAACACGACTCCTCCTTTTTCCCGATTTGTTATAAATCCCAGAGCTCCTACACCCATGTTATTCGGGAAATCAGATTCAGGATCTCTCTGTAAGTTTTATCGTAGGTCGAGGTTGATCGAATTCTCCATCTTGGGCATTTGTTGGATCCACCACACGCAGGATAAACACTGGTTGCACCATGGTGACCTATCAAAGGATAAAGAAGGGCATGCAAAGTGGCAGAATCGCTAGACCCGAACCCCAAAGTGATTGGTATTCATTCTCACTCACAACCGGAATCCCCAAGGATAAAAGAGGGATTTTTCCTTTACCCATGGGAACGACGACATCACACCGTGTGAAACCTGGAGTGGAAGGAACTGCATAGGAAGGAAAGACAGTGGAAGCCCTGTCTCCCCAACAACAGAACCTCAGAGAAGGGGTAGACCAAGGAAGAACAAGGAAGTTGGGGAAACTCGAAGCTCAGATGAGTTACGTGCATGACCAATCGTTGAAAAATTACTGATGTGCGCCGTCCACCTGGAGCCTTTGGAAGGTACCAGTTGAGAAAGTGGGAGCAGAATGAGGAGGATGGATGTTGCGGGTGAAAATAGTCAAGAGAAATCCTAGCAGTTGAAGCAAGCAGAGCTAGCCATTGCCAAACTGTACCAGGAGAATAGGGAGCTGAGACAACAACTGGTGACAAAAACCACAAAAGTGTCAGCATCACAAGGTCGCGAAGGGAACGTGATGTGGCTAAAAAGATAGCTCAGAGAGGTGCAATATAAGATTGTACATCTGCGCAAAGCACAATGGCTGGCGAAAGAAAGGTGTGCCAAACACTCCAAAGAATGTGAAACGACCGAAGAGATAGCCCGTCCAGCTCTTGCCAGGGAGCAAAAGAAACAAGATTAGCCGAGTCCGTTCTTGTAGTCACAAACAAAAGGAAAATCTTGAAAATTTTTGAAGGAGACATTGCCCAAGACCTTTTTCCATTTTAATAACGGCCGTGAAATCTATTTGACTGATAAACAAACGATGAAGGTAACTTTTTCAACCAACTTTGAGGCCCGAAACTAGCCTTTCAGACCTGGAGAGGGCTCTCTCGGGAGACTCTGTCTTCGCGTGGGATATGGATTTAAAGCAATGCCTAGATTTAACACCTTTGATATAATGGGTTCTGGTTATATTGGCACAAGAAAATAAGACTTTGGGATATGGAGTCGATTCGAGGAAACAACGGAAACAAATGACTCGGTGACTGAACTTTGAGAGGATAAAGGCTAAGCGAGCAACAATCTTCAGTGAAAAATAGTAATGTGTGGGGAGAGAAATTACAGGAAGTAACTCGAAGCATCGCTGCGAGTGAATTTATAGTTAAATTTTAGAAGAAAAACGTTTTGTCTAAATGGCACGAACAAGGGGCGCTGTGCAGCGAATCCACAGGTTTGAAAATTCGTTTCGAATTAGACAGAAAAAGATATGAATAATGATAACAGAAAGCACATACGCAAGAAAGGGAAAAAAATACATCCAATTGCTACAATTAGAATCTTGTCATCAAAGTTACAGGAATTTTCCATTAAGTTTCAGTCGAACTCAAATTACATACAATAACTACTATCTATACCAATTTTTCCAACCAACCCAACTTACATCGAAAAGATCAAATATATAAATGAGGGCGTTGCTTGGGCTACCCTACTCTTCTAACTGTTATCTCTACAAACTAGGGAACTAATTGTTCTGCGTTACAAAACCCTTCACATGACGTTTTCCAAAAATAGACAAAATATACATCTGGCTACATCATGATCATTGTAATATGCCACGGGAATTTGGTTGTCGATCAGGTATATTGGTGGACAAGTGTCTGCCAGAGTCCCACTGTCTGCTGTAATGACTTTGATTTTCTGCCACACATAATTTGCTGGGGGAAGTGTGCACGACAAGTGGCTGTAGACAATCACGACTGTTATTAAAATGGAAAAATTTCTTGGGTGATGTCTCCTTCAAAATTTGCCTTCTGTTTGCGAATACAGGAACATACTCAACTAATCTTGTTTCTTCTGCTCGCTGACGAGAGCTGCGCAGGCTATCTCTTCGGCCGTTTCACATTCTCTTGAGTGTTTGTCACACCTTTCTTCCGCCAACCACTGTGCTTCGTGCAACTGTATAATCATATTCTGCACCTCTTTGAGCTGTCTTTTTAGCCACGTCATGTTCCCTTCGCGACCTTGTGCTGTTGATGCTTCCGTGGTCTTTTTCGCCAGCTGTTGTCTCAACTCCCTGTTCTCTTGGTATAGTTTGGAAATGGATAGCTTCGCTTGCTTCAATTGCCAAGATGTCTCTTGACTATTTGTACCCGTGGAATCCATACTCCTCATTCTTCTCCCACTTTCTCGGTTGGTACCTTCTAAAGGCTCCAGGTGAACGTCGCACATCAGTAATTGTTCAACGATTGGTTGTGCACGCAACTCATCTGAGCTTCGAGTTTCCCCAACTTCCTTGTTCTTCTTTGGTCTGCCCCTTCTATGACGTATCCGCTGTTGGGGAGACAGGGCTTCCACTGTTCTTCCTTCCTGCACAATTCCTTCCACTCTAGGTTCTGCGCAGTGTGATGTCGTCGTTCCCGTGGGTAAAGGAAAAATCCCTCTTTTATCCTCGGGGATGCCTGTTGTGAGTGAGAATGAATCCCAATAACTTTGGGGTTCGGGTCTGGCAATTCTTCCACTTTGCGTGCCCTTCTTTATGCTTTGAGAGGTTGCCATGGTGCGACTAGTGTTTATCCTGCGCATGGTGGATCTGACGAATGCCCAAGATGGAGAATTCGATTGACCTGGGCCTACGAGAAAACTTACAGACAGAGCTTGAATCTGATTTTGTGAATAACATGGGTGCAGGAACTCTGGGGTTTATAACAAATCGGGTGGAAGGAGGAATCGTGCCAAGGAATAGTGAATTCATGGTGACTGGATGTTTCGAATCGAATTGAAGATTTGCCATGGCACATCCCTGTGTGTAAGGTACATGCGATAAGGGTTGCAGGGCATACATGATACGAACACCACAATTCTTCATTCCTTCAGCTTTCATAATGAGCTAATAATAGTTTCTGCACTTGCTGACACGACTTCCATTAACTACTTGACTAGACCTGAGGCACGTAGAATCTACTTTTTAACAGGACCCGACTCTCTGGAAGTAACATACTCGTACCATTTACGCATGTTTCGACTCTGACATCCCTTCCCACTTCGAAGGGCCAACTGACCACTTGTTGACTTCGACCCCTTCACTATTACGTACCCGACTTCACATGTTTGGACACATGGGCCATAGTTTGACTGAAAAACTGACTCTAACTGAAAGAAAAATGGCGACACTAATAGATGGCTCCAATGGGGGTGCTATCCTCCTTGCGAGGCAACAAAGAACATTAGACCAGGTGCCTCACCATTGGGCCTTATTTCGACTCTTTGACACTGCAACATGAAAAACAGGACACAACCTAAACCTATTGATGCAGTTTCTAAAAGACTCAACATAAAACTCAGGGCCTTCACTTTGGGCTTCAATTTTCTGCTGACCTACTGAGTTGACACAAAAAGAAAACGACTATTTACAATGAAAAATGACTTAAACATAATTTATTTCATCAGATAATGTTTGAGGAACCTGCCGTTTATAGGCCCCCAACCAACACACTCCCCATTCAGTTCTTCCAGAAAATAAGCATTATTTCCTTGATGCGCATCGATTCTGAATGGACCTGTCCACAGGTTATTGAACTTTTCGTGCTTTCCTTTGTCCTCATCTCTCGTGTCCCATCTCAACACTAGATCACCCAACCAGAAATCCTCTGGCTGGGAATGCTTGTCAAAGTATTTCTTCATCTTTTCCTGGTGGAGCTGTGATCGATTGTACACTTGTTCCCTCATTTGCTGTGTATGAACCAACTGATATATTCTTCTCTGCGTGTCATTTGGCTCAGCCTCCTTCTCTTGCAACAAATTTCTGACGGGAAACCCTAGTGTGGTAGGAAAAATTGCGTCTGCACCGTATACAATATGGAAAGGTGACATTGAGATGGAATTCTTGGTGGTAACTCGATCTTCCCATAACACATAGATAAGATTTTTATGCCAGGCTTTCTTATTGTCTTGCAGGAGCCTTTTGATGATCTGGGTTAGGATTTTATTCGAGGATTCCGCTAAAACATTTCCTTTTGGGTAGTACGCCACAGAATGCCCCAGGGTTATATTGCAATCCTGACAAAATTTTTCCACCCTCTTAGACTTGAATGCATCCGCGTTGTATTTTATGATCTTGATGGGGCATCTGAACCTCGACAAGATGTTTGTATCCAGGAATTGGATGATGAATGCATCGGTAGCTTGCTTCGTGGGGATCGCTTCTATCCATTTTGTGAAGTAGTCGGTGGCTGTGAGTATCCATTTGTGCTGCGTTGAGGATGGCGTATTTATTTCCCTTATGAAATCGAAACCCCACTGCATGAACGGTGCCTCAACTGAAATCAAATTTAGTGGCAGGGGTTGCAACTTTCTTCTCCCGTCGAAAATCTAACATTTGTGGCAACTGGAGACTTCTTTGTACACGTCTGCGAAGATTGTAGGCCAATAGTAACCCGCCCTGAGGATTTTGTGTGAGGTGGTTTTCCAGTAATGGTGTCCCCCGTAGTCGCCCTTGTGAAATTCTCTTGTGGCTCACTTCGCGTCATTCTCCCGCAAACAACTCAACAACATTCCCCCAGGATCTTTCCAGCAGAGTGAGTTGTCCAGGATGCAGAACTTAATTGCTTTAAACTTGAGAAATCTAGCCTTAGTCTTACTTATGTCTAGAGGGGCCTAGATATTCTTCAACACATAGATGATATCTGCATACCACAATGAATCGATGAACTCCTGGAACACCTGCGCAATCGTTTCTTCTTGAGGGCTCTCTAACAGATCGATGATGAAATTTATTCCGACAGCGTCACAGTCCGACTGCACCATTAGCTTCGCAAGGCCCTGACCCTTAATTAGTTTTATTGGCTTGATCTCAGGGTCATATTCCAACATGGACGCTATCCATTTTCCTCTTCTCCCTTCGGGGTTGGGCTGAGTGAGGATATCCTTAACTGAATTGTTGGGCATATAAGAAATAACGTGGGAGTGCAATATGTATGTCCTGAAATCCTTCAAGGCTTTCACTAAGGCATATGCTTGTTTTTCCATAATGTCTTACCTTAGGGGAGAATTTCGAAACATCATGCTGAAATAAGATATAGGCTTCTTGAAGTTCTGCTCATTTTTCTGCAGCAATACGTCGACGATTGTATGCTCCGAAGAAAATGAAAACATGCTGAAATCTTTCATGAAGTCCGGACTGGCTAGCACAAGAGCTCTAGTCAGTGCCACCTTGATATCTTCAAACGACTTCTTGGCTTCCGGGTTCCAATTGACCTCATTTCCCTTTCTGAGCATACAGGTGATATGATTTATAATCTCTGCCAGGTTCGGGATGAATATCCTCAAGAAATTTACTTTTCCTAGGAAGGACTATACTTCTTTTTTACTGCGCGGAGTGCCAATTTTCAGGATTCCTTCAACCCTGCTGGGGTCTATCTTAATACCTTCTTTTGAGATAATATGTCCCAACAAATTCCCTTCTTCTACCCCGAAATGTGATTTCTTTGGATTCAGTGATATGCCAAACTTCCTGCACTTTTGGAAAACTTTCTTCAGGTGCTTGAGCTGTTGATCGTCGGAAGCAGAGTATATCGTGATGTTGTCGAGACAGATCACAATGAAATTTTTCTCTTTCATCGGAAAACACAATATCCATTGCCCTCTGGAAAGTAGCTCCAACGTTCATTAGGACGAAAGGCATCTTGGCGTACACGAACGTTCCTCATGGAGTTGTGAAAGTTGTTTTTTCCCTGTTGTCTGGGTGGACCATGATCTGATTATACCCCGAAAAACCATCCAACATGGACATGTTCTAGGACCCCACCACCTTTTGCAGGATATAGTCCATTTTAGGGAGAGGGTAGCAATCCTTTAGGAACACTTTGTTTAATTTTCAGAAGTCCACACATAGTCGTATTTTGTAGCTCTTCTTTCTTATAGGTACTAAATTAGCTACCCATTTCGAGAATCTTAGAGAAACGATAATCTTAGCTTCGAACAGTTTCTTTACCTCTTTCTCAATCAACGACAGTAACAGAGGATTTATTCATCACATCTTTTGTTTGAATGACTTCTGGTTCTCTTTGAGAGGGATGCCATGTTGAATTACTTCAGTGTCATACACCTTCAAATCGTCATAGCTCCATGCGAAGACATCGAGGGAATCCTTCATGAGATTAACGTAGTCTTGCTTGACCTCTAGACTGAGTGTTTTCGATAATTTTATCATTTTCAGGTTCTCCTCAGTCCCGATGTTGCATTCTTCCACGTCCTCTTCGCTTGCGGTGATATTGGGATTTTTAGCCACGTCATTTTCGTCAAACAACTTTTCTAGCGGCACTAACCCCTTCAAGATGATGTTATTTTTCAGTTGTATTATGTCCCTTCCCACGATTTGGTTCTTGAAAGGGTCATCATTACTACGTGCATCCGCGCTCCCATATTCGTCACAACATCATTTTTCATCAATGTTTGTGTTAGCGAACTCGTCGCTCATCTGAAGAAATATTTCCACTTTCTTGTTGTCCTCAAACACCTGCCAATATTTTATATTATCAGGCATTTCCAGCTTGTGTTTGACTTCAATCTTGTATTTTTTGTTTTGAAAGATGGGGATTTTAAAAACTGAGGCTGAGGTGGCCAACACATTGTCGATTTGATTTTGCTCCCTCGGGATAGTGCATATGTCATACTCAGAAAATTCCTCGAGGAGGTCCAACGCCAAGTTTCTGTATGCCCTCAGCCTAGGGTGCTTTGTTTGATACACGACTTTAACCTAGTTTATCACTAGTTCAGATTCTCCGCTCACTGCTATCCTATTTGCGCCTAATTCTTTCAGTGCCTTCAAGCCCAGAATCAGTGCCTCATACTCAGCCGTGTTGTTTGTGCATTCAAATGCAAGCTTGCATTCGAATGAGCGCAACTTTGTGCCCACTTCAGGGGGGATTACCCATACATTGGCCCCAATGCCTTCTTTCTTGACCACACCATTGAAACTCATGTTCCATATCCCTTTTTCCACATGGTCCTCTAAGTCGGCGCACTGTGCTTCTTTCCGCACGCTTGCCTCATCGACTGTCATGATGGTTGTCAACTCTTCTTCTTCAAAACTCAAATCATTGTAGAATATAGAATAACTAACCTCAGTGTCGATGGAATATATGGGATGGTTATTTGGCTGCGTCTTGCTACTCACCATGTATTTCAACAACACTTCTCTGTACAATCGTCTGTCCTGGCCAAAGATAGGAATGGTGGCGTATGACATATCCATTTGCAAGGTCCCCTTTAACTTTGCAGCCCACGATCTAGACAACAACATGCCAAACTTAGGGGGTATGTCTGCCACGACCATGTCCATAAATATGTTCTTCGAAGGGATTTGGGCCAATGACACAACCAAGTCCTTGATGAGACCCAAGCACTTGACTTTCCTCGAATCAAAAGTGAAAATATCTTTGTAGGGCCTGGTGATATCGAAACCCAATTCATCCATGATCACCTTTGGCATGAGGTTGTGTGACGCTCCAGAATATAGCATGGTGTTATGTAGGGTCATTTCATGAACCTTTAGATTGACGTAGAACGAAGGCACGTCCTTAGTATCACTTGTCTCTTCAACGCGCAGACCAAACATAATAACAGGGTGATCGTCTTGGATATTCAAAGTATCAGGGGTCCCTCCCATTTTCAACATTTTAATAATTTTTTCCCGATACTCTCCCTTTCTGATAAGTTCGTTGAATGGGACAAAGATTTTGATTTTATCCATTTCATGCTCAAAGTTAAAAGGGGGACAAACTTTTTCTACCTATTTTCCACTTGCTTCTCGGCTTGCATCCAAAGTTTTCTTTGGGGCCTCTTCCTTTGGCTTTGCCTTCTCCGTCACATCCTTGGTCATGCTGTCTGGTCTTGGTCGGCATGTGGAAGGGGTGTTCACCAGAGGTTTCCTCGTGAGATTTGTCTACTGAGGCTCGATAGATGCTTCCTTTCTCCCGAGGTTGTATCTTTTCTGAAATTGCATGATGGCGTTCTGATAACCTTTTTTGAACTCTTCCATCTCCGAGGACAACGTGTCATCAGTTTCACCAATCCATGCATCATCCGTCTCCAACATAAAATCGTCGTTTCTACTCATGTACCGATCATGTTTGCTCTTTGTAAAAAACATGCGTGGGTTCTTGTCATTGCAACAATGCATTTGTTCTTCGAACATCTGGTCGAAGTCTTCATCCGCGTAGTTATTTTGGAAAGGAGGCCTTATCTGCTGGTTGCCTTGATCTCTCTGCTCCCTCTATCTAATCTGAGGATATTGAATCCTTCTAAGGTTCTGATTCCTGGACTGTGGGTCTTGATGTTCCCATGCAACGGGTCTGTTTCCCACAAACATTTTCTCCATTAGATTCTCCATGGTTCTCATCATTAAGTCGAATTTGTCATCTGCGGATCTCGATGTTGATGGCTGCATGTCTCCTTGGGTCCTCTCATCACCTCTATTGAATCTTGGTTTGATCTTCCCCGATGCCATCATATTTACCTCGACTTCAATCGTGTTGCTCATTATCGTATCTAGGCTTATTGATCTTCTCTCTCTCAACAACAAGGAAAAATCATTTTCGAAGGAGTCGACGTATCAAAACTATGCAGCCCCGGAAGGTGGCTGGACTTCTGCAGGATTCGAGTTATAAAATTTCATGAAACGGGTTGAGAATTCTTGCACCGTCTATTCCGACACCTTCTTCATATTATTGTACCGCGTCAACAACTGCAAGGGGTTCTTCTTGTCTCCCCATCTATTGATGAAACATGTTTTGAACGCGGTGAAGTTTGGAATACTTGCTGGTCATAGGGATTTGAACCATTTCCTCACCTCCCCCACAAAAATCTGCACGAACAACTTCATTTTTACATTTGCATAGTCTACCTCTTCCAGGTCAATGAAATCGTTAAACCAATCTAGATGTTTTTGGGCTAAAACGTTCCCTTCAGCATCATAGAGCTTAATCCTTTCGCTGTAATTTTTGGGAAAATCATGAAGTTGGGTGGGCAGAATGAGGGGGGAGAATCTGGTGGCTATGGGTCTAGGAGGGCTTGGGACTTGAGGGATATTATTAGACACTAGGGCTTGGAATTTCTTCTAGTCGAAAACTATCTCATCCAAGCTGGTTTTTGACTTAGACCTGAACAAGGTTTGCTCGAATAACTCATCAAACTCTAGGTAGTCAATGCTCTGCACACCGTATTTAGGTAAGGACTGGCTTTTGCCCAGGTAATATAATGGGTCTGACGCTTTTTCTCTAGTCTTGCGTATAATCTTCTCGGGGCCGTACATAGGCATCATAGGGTTTGGGTCAGGATTTTCTATGGTATAGATCATCTTCGGAGCCAGGGTTCCTGAACTGCGCTTCTTGATGCTACTAGTCTTTTTGACTGGAATCGCCAGGGTTCCTGAACTGTGCTTCTTGATGCTACTGTTCTTTTTGACTGGAATCGCCAGGGTAAAGGTTTCAATCGGTATGGATGTTTGTCCCTCTATTACCCTCAGGGGTCAAACTGTAACGTTAGTCGTTCTCCCAGGGAAAATCTATTCAATTCCGTCCCTGGTAATGACGCCAGAATGTTAGCACTCCGTAAATTTGTTCGGCTGATAAACATATGACGAAGGTAACTTTTTCAACCAATTTTGAGGCCTGAAACTAGCCTTTCAGACATGGAGAGAGCTCTCTTGGGAGATTCTGTCTCCGCGTGGGATATGGATTTAAAGCAATGGATAGATTTAAAACCTTTGATATAATGGGTTTTGGTTATATTGGCGCAAGAAAATAAGACTTTGGGCTATGGAGTCGATTTGAGGAAACAATGGAAACAAATGACTCGGTGACTAAACTTTGAGAGGATAAAGGCTAAGTGAGCAACAATCTTCAGTGAAAAATAGTAATGTGTGGTAGAGAGAGATTACATGAAGTAACTTGGAGCATAGCTGTGGGTGAATTCAGAGTTAACTTTTAGAAGAAAAACGTTTTGTCTAAATGTCGTGAACAAGGGGCGTTGCACAACGAATCCACAGGTTCAAAAATTCGTTCTGAATTAGACAAAAAAAGATATGAATAAAGATAACAAGAAGCACATACTCAAGAAAGGGAAAACAATACATCCAACTGCTACAATTAGAATCTTTTCATCAAATTTATAAGACTTTTGCATTAAGTTTGGGTCGAACTCAAATTACATACAATAGATATTGTCTATACCAATTTTGCCAACCAACTCGACTTAAATCGAAAAGATCAAATATATAAATGAGGGCGCCGCTTGGGCTACCCTACTCTTCTAACTGCTATCTCTACAAACTAGGGAACCGACTGTTTTGCGTTACAAAACTCTTCACATGACGTTTTCCAAAAATAGACAAAAGATACATCTCGCTACATCATGATCATTGTAATTTTCCATGGGGATTCGGTTGTAGATTAGGTATCTAGGTGGACAAGTGTCTGTCAAAGTCCCATTGTCTGCTATAATAGCTTTGATTTTCTGTCGCACATCATTTTCTGGGGGAAGTGTGCGTGGCAAGTGGCTGTAGACAGTCATGATTGTTATTAAAATGGAAAAATGTCTTGTGCGATGTCTCCTTCAAAATTTGTCAAGATTTTCCTTCTGTTTATGAATACAGGAACAAAATCGACTAATCTTGTTTCTTCAGCTCGCTAGCGAGAGCTGCGTAGGCTATCTCTTCGGCTGTTTCACATTCTTTGGAGTGTTTGGCACACCTTTCTTCTGCCAGCCGTTGTGCTTCGCGCAACTGTATAATCGTATCTTGCGCCTCTATGAGCTGTCTTTTTAGCCACGTCACGTTCCCTTCGCGACCTTGTGCTGCTGATGTTTTCATGGTCTTTGTCGCTAGCTGGTTTCTCAACTCCTTGTTCTCTTGGTACAGTTCAGAAATGGCTAGCTTCGCTTGCTTAAGCTGCTGATATGTCTCTTGACTATTTTCACTCGTAGCATCCATCCTCCTCGTTCTGCTCCCACTTTCTTGGCTGGTACCTTCCTAAGGCTCCAGGTGGATGATGCAAATCAGTAATTGTTCAACGATTGGTCGTGCGTGTATCTCATCTGAGCTTCGAGTTTCCCAAACTTCCTTGTTCTTCCTTGGTCTGCCCCTTCTCTGAGGTATCTACTGTTGGGGAGACATGGCTTCCACTATCCTTCCTTCCTGCACAGTTCCTTCCACTCCAGGTTCTGCTCAGTGTGATGTCGCCGTTCCCATGGGTAAAGGAAAAATCCCTCTTTTATCCTTGGGGATGCTTGTTGTGAGTGAGAATGAATCCCAATCACTTTGGGGTTTAGGTCTAGTGATTCTGCCACTTCGCGCGCCCTTTGCGCCCTTCTCTATGCTTTGAGAGTTCTCCATGGCACAACCAATGTTTATCCTACGCGTAGTGGATCCGATGAATGCCCAAGATGGAGAATTCGATCGACATGGGCCTACGAGAAAACTTATAGACAAAGACTGAATCTGATTTCGTGAATAACATGGGTGCAGGAGCTCTAGGATTTATAACAAATCGGGCGGAAGGAGGAATCGTGCCAAGGAATAGTGAATTCATGGCGACTAGATGTTTCAAATCGAATTGTATATTTTCCATGGCACATCCCCATGTGTAAGGTACACGCGATAAGGGCTGCAGGGCATACATGATATGAACGCCGCGATTTTTCATTTCTTTAGCCTTCATAATGAGCTAATAATATTTTCTGCACCTTCCGACGTGACTTCCATTAACCACTTTACTCAAACCAAGGCACGTAGAAGATACTTTTTAACAATACCCGACTCTCTGGGAGTAACATACCCGTACCATTTACACATGTTTAGACTTTTACGTCTCTTCCTGCTTCCAAGGGCCAACCGACCACCTGCTGACTTCAACCCCTTCACTGTTACATACCCGACTTCACATGTTTGGACACATGGGCCATAGCTCGACTGAAAAATCGACTCTAACTGAAAGAAAAATGGCGACACTAACAAAAGTTATAGGTTGAAGGGGTTATTGTTTTAGGGTTTAGAGTTATATGGATTCAATGTTATAAGGGTTGGGGTTTATAAGGGGTTATGAGAAATGGGTTATATTGGTACTAGTTAAAGGGGTTAAGGGTTATGTGTTGACAATTAAGGTTATAAGTGTTAAGTTATATACTTTAGAAGGATTAGGGTCTATAAGAGTTAGTATTTATGGTTTGAAAGGGATAATTGTTAGGGGTAATAAGGTTTGAGGGCTATAATGGCTATAATGGTTCTAGGGTTAGAGGTGATAACTTATAGAGTTCAACAAATATGTGTTATTAGAGTAAAACTGTAGTGTGTTATATGGGTTAAGAATTACCCGTCATGCATGTTGGAGGTAAGGGGTTACAGGGGTTAAGTTATAGAGGATAGTGGTTGAGTTATAAGGTTTAAGTTGGGATATAATAGTTAATATTTATTGGTGCTATGACTTATATATTTTAGGGGTGATAAGTGTTAAAGGGTTACGAGTGTTGAAAATTAAAAGGGTTATAGTGTTTAAGTGATGATAAGGGTTACATATTATAATCACTAGGGGTCATAATGTTTCTTTTCTTACATTAAGGGTCATAGTGGTTGGGGGTGATAAAAATTAAATCGATTAGAGATCAAGGGTTAGTTTTGAGGGACTATAGTGGTAATGGGTTGTAGTGCTATGGAATAAGGGTTATAAAGGTTAAGGGTCATATCCAAATGGGTGAAAATTACACATGTAATAGGTGTTAGGGGTTATATGTGTTATCAATTAAGGATTAGAGTGACAAATTATAGGTGTTTGGTGTTATGGATTAGTGGTCATAGGGGTTTAGGTTTTTAGAGATTTAAGGTTATATTATGGGTTGATATGGGTTAGTGGTACAATGTTATAGAGAGTGGG
>JZKD02S0469405.1:0-17293 GCA_000966675.3 Picea glauca
GCACTCATTGATTTATACAGAGTATATCATGTGTAAATTAATCATTATTCACAATGGTTAATGAGAATTATTTCATTCTTTCTCTCCTTCTTCTTCTTCTTTCTCCAATTCTCTCTACAAATGTGTGTATTATTGTTTATCTATATCTATTATGTGCAGGTTAAACACATTTACAAATGCAACAAATAATTTCACCACAACATAATATAATTCATTCTCAGGCACATAGTAAAATGCACAACAATTAAACTCATAAATTAACAAAAAAAAATAGATAAACACTTATCTTTCTAAAATAGTTGTACAACTAGTTACTTGGGAAGGAAATTCCACCCAACCATAGACTTGTTGTTACAAATATATGCAACAATCCACCCCCAATCTAGGGCTACGGATCCACAATAAAGGGTTCCTCTCAAAGTACGTTCATCGGTTAATATACCACAACCCACTGGTATTCTCCTACAACTATCCCAAATTTTCTCCAAATATCTTCCTCTTGACCTACCCAACCCAAGGAATGTACCCATTTAGTTCTATCATTCCATTGGGTATCACATTCATTTATCAGGGTCTCTTTGGCACATGTAGCTTCGAATATATCTACTGGTAACTCAACTAAACTCATTTCCAAGGAAACTACCAACAACAACAACAACAACTTGTTACAATGAAAATCACACAAGAGTTCACTCTTCAGGCCTCACTACCTAGATATTTAGTATTCACCTCCAAATTTCTCCAATACGCTCCAACATGCTCAAAATTTTTCCCATATTTCTTGCTCTATCTACAACACTCTCTTTCTCTTCTCTTTGCATGTTGTTCTTTTAAAATCAATGTGTAAAAACTGCTTGTAATTTCCCATACAAATTTCCTCTCTTCTGGCTTGCTTTCTTGAATTACACTCATTCCCAAAATAATTATACTCAGTCCCCCACCCATGCCTTCCAATAACTAAGGTATGTGTGTTATATCCCTAAAATTTGCTACCTATGCATACATGGCATTGGTCTTTCTACTTGCATAATTTTCCAAATCACTGTTGATGAACTCTATTTAAAAAACCATTTTTTGGAGCATGTGCATGCCCTAATGCACTACTCTTCGCATATATACACTTACTACATGCTATACAACCCACGTACATATGCTAGATTCATACTAAACAACTCGCGTTTACCTCCAAAAGTTGCAAAAAATAAAAAGTTGCAAGAAATTCAGCAGATTTTATAGGCTATTGAGGTTTTCCCAACCAATTCACGTGTTGTATCCCATCCCCAAACTGAGTAACTATCCTTTTTTCATATAAAAGGAGTTCCCGGGGTTTCATTCAAATATTAAGCATTAGAATAGTGAAACTCTACCCAAATCCATTTTCCCTCCTTGCCCAAGTATTTGCAGCCCCTTTTAAGTTTTTGTCTTAGCATTCCATCTCTAGCCTTTCATCCTATACAATCCCTTCCCTTCCCCTGAAGTGATCAATTGATTGTGAGAGAAATAATTGGGATAGTTCACTTGGATTATCATTAAGAGGAGCCCAGACCAAGTTCGTAGGAGATATGACCTACAAAGGTTGTTATTTTTTATCTTTGCATTTGAATAAAATAATAGTTTTCTTGTCCCAAATGATATCTTTATGTTTTTCATTTTATTTATGCATAATGGTTGATATCTAAGCCTAATATTGATGAATAGATATAGAATATTTGTAGCATTTCTTGCTTAAGTTTTTTTGCAGGTGAACTTCGGGAGGAGACTTGCATCCTGGGAGCTACAAAGCTGGAGGTGGTCTACATCAAACGTTGGATTAAAGGTACTAATTCTAACCTTATTTCATATCTCTTTCTGTTAATCTATTTAGAGTGTTTGGGGTAGTTTAGGAATTAGTTTGTCTTTAAAGGGATATCATAGCTTTTCCTATATTTTTTTCTTGGTATAGTAATAAGGGAATTTTCTCCGCTACCAATGTGACTCTCACACCCACCCTCTTACACGAGTTTAATGATTAGGCTCTCATACACTAAAACAAAAAATAGAAGTTATTCCCAATGACAATAAAATTCAGGAAAATGGGTTGAATTAATACCCATAATTAATTTCCTCCTTGGACCCCTTTTAGACACTCTCTTCTCTTGTGGAAAATTCATCTTCCATCTATGTTGATATCTTCGAATCACATTTTATTTATTTAAAAGAAAGAAATACCTTCACATATTACATCACTTGTCCATATCAACATTCATATCTACATTATGCATTAATTAAATAGGGGATTATAGTGGGGATGTTACATTCCCCATTCCCTACAATTGTGCACTGTCCTTGGTGCACAACACCATGTTGAATACATATACAAATTTACAAGATACTACAATATTTGAAAAAGGAAACAAATTTTTACAATTTTTACCCTCCAACAATAGTCCCAACAAAAATCTCATATTTCTCTCAACCTTCTGACCCAAGGAATTTTCTCCCTTCAATGATATCAATACATCAAGACAAATCGTTCTTTTATTAGTTTTTTCAGTGTAGGTGACCAGAATTTTGAGATGTGTTTCTAGAGCTTGAGCTGCCCAAAAATGGAGTCTTGCATTTTCAATTTCTTCAAAATTGAGAAAAAATTGCAGGTATTCCTCCCACGTAGTTTCTTCATTATCCCATGTTTCATATTCAAGATTGTAGTAGTTCCATTGAGCATTTACCAACCCTGTTTCTTTATTCCTAAGCATTTTGACTTTCCGATCCAAGATCCACTTTGGTTCCACCTGGAAATACCCTTTGTTTTACACATTGATCATAGTCCAATAAATTATGTGGTTAGAGTCAGTAACATATTTCATTATAAATGAAACATGAAACACATTATGTGCTCTCATGGATGCAAGAAATGATAACATGTATGCAATTATCTCTATATTCTCTAACATTTCAAAAGGCCCACAATATCTTGCTACCAACATTAGGAAGCAACCCATTCTCAACAAATATCTTTTCTCTTTCACTTTTAGAAAAACATGTTCACCCACATTAAAATATCTAAATATTTTATTCTTTTCTGCATAACTTTTCTTCCTATCCTAGGTAGCATTTAATTTCTTCCTAATCCTTATCATATTCTCTTCTATTTCCCTAAGAAAATATGTCCCAATGATAGTCCTATCTGTTGGGTTATCCTATCTCACTGGTGTATAATTACACTTCCTACCATACAATACCTCAAATGGGATCATTTTTAATGAGGCCTAATACCCATTATTGTAAGAAAACTATACTAAGTGGATGTAGTCTTCCCACTTTGATGGTTGTTCCATCACATACATTTTGAGCATGTCTTCAATGATTCTATTGTTCCTCTGTATTTTCCCATATGACTTTAGATGATAATTATATTGATATTTAAGTTTGTCCCAAATTCTTTAAACAATCCTTTCCAAAAATTAGATGTGAATTTTGGTTCTTCATTTGAAACAATTTCCTTAGGCACCCCATGTAGCCTAGACACATCTTTCATGTAGATCTCTACATTATTTTTTTCCTTGTGTGTTATCCTCACAATAATACAATATGTTTCCTTTGTTAATTTATCCACTACCACCATGATGGAATCATGATTCGTCATTGTTCTAGGAAGCTTGATAATGAAATCAATTGTAACCACTTCCCATTTCCACTCAAGAATCGGAAATGGTTGTAGTGGCCATGCCGGATGTCTACGTTTTTTTTTCACCTTTTGGCATTCTAGACATCTGACTATGTAATTAGCCACTTCTTTTTTCATTCCTGACCAAAAGTAATGGTTTCTTACAACTGCAATTGTTTTCTGATATCCTGGGTGCCCAACATATGGAACATTGTGCATTTATGTTAGTACTATATTTTTTAGCTCTTCATAATTTGGAACATATATTTTCCTTTTGTACATGAGGGTTGCATCCTCTTTCAACTCATAACAGTTAATTTTCTGATGTAAATTTCCTTGTTGTAATGTCTCTTTTATTTTTGGATATTGTTGATATGAACTTGCATCTTATAGAATTTGGTATTTTAAATCTGTCTTGAACATGTTCATGGTTGAAATATGCACTTCATGAGATATCTTGTTGATTGCATCATCCACCTGATTTTCCTTTCCTTTTATTTGCTTAATTTCAAAGTAATATTCACTCAGGAACTCAATCTATCTAGTTTGTTTGGCATTCAATGTTGGTTTTTCAAACAAATGTTTTAGACCACAGTGGTATGTTCTTAGCTCAAATATTATTCCATAAGATAATGTATCCACATTTTTAATGCATGAACAATGGCTACCAATTCCATGTCATGTGTATCCTAATTCCTTTCACTCTCTTTTAGTTTTCTAGAATCATAGAACACCACATGATTCTTTTGACTGAGGACTCCCCCAATCCCATCCTTGCATGAATATGTGTACACTAAAAAAAAATCATCTATATATGCAATCTTTAATATGGGAGAACTTGTCAATATTTATTTCAACTACTGAAAACTTTCTTCAAATTTGGGGGTCCATTCAAATTTCACTCCCTTATTTTGAAAAGAAGTGATTAGGCTTGCAATATTTGAAAACATTTTTATTAACCTTTGATAATATCCACCAACACCCATAAATTATATGAACTATGTCACATATCTTGTCGTTGGCCATCCTCTAATGGCCTATGTCTTCTCATGATTAATTTATATCCCGTCTGCTGAAATAATTTTCCCCATGTAGTGAATCTTGTTTTGATCAAATATGCACTTACTTAGTTTTCCATACAATTTGTTCTCTCTCAAAACTTTAAAAACCATTCTTAAATGTTGCTCATGATATTATTTTTTTCTTGAATAGATGAGAATATCATTGAGGAATACAATCACAAACTTATCTAGGTATTCCCTGAACACTCCATTGATTAGGAAGATGAAAATTGTTAGTTCCTTTGATGTCCAAAATGGAAGTATTGTAAATTCATAATTCCCATATATTATTCTGAATGTTTTCTTGATGATATCCTCTTCCTTTATTCTCACTTGATGATAACCTGATCTCAATTCAACATTGGAAAATATTCTTTCACCTTTAAACTGATAAAAAATATCATCAATCCTTGGAAAAGCATATTTGTTCTTTATTGTGACCTTATTCAGTTGTTTGAAATAAATAAACAACCTTAAGGTTCCATATTTCTTC
This sequence comes from Picea glauca, assembly GCA_000966675.3. NCBI lineage: Eukaryota > Viridiplantae > Streptophyta > Pinopsida > Pinales > Pinaceae > Picea > Picea glauca. The sequence continues at coordinate 5,201 of JZKD02S0469405.1, forward strand.
TTAAAAAAAAGAACTGTGGCTCCCCAAGGTGACACACTTGGGAGTATACACCCATTCTTTAACATCTCATCAAGTTGTATTTTCAACTCTTTCAATTTTGGTGTTCCTATTCTGTAAGGTGTTTTGGACACTACGGAAGCTCTTGGAACCAAATACATAGAGTAATAAGTATCTCTCTTTGGTGGAAATATCAATATTTCCTCAAAAACATCTTCAAAATATTTCAATACTAGATGGTCTTCAATACTTACCACTTTATCTCTGGCTTCCTATTTCATATGGTCTCCAAAACTTTGACACCCCTTTCTGAAAATCTTTTTCAACTACATGGCTGAAATTTCTCTAACATGTAAAACCCTCAGAATGCCTTTAATTATGTCTTGTTTCCCTCCCTAATCAAGACAAGTTATTGTCTTGTTGTAATAGTCTAGTACAACATGGTTATTTTTTAAACCAATCCATTCCAATTAAGAATTCATATGAACCCAATGGTGTGACATTCACATCTACCATTGACTTGAGTCCATTCATGTCTATTAGGAAATATTTAACCAACTCATAGATATTTCCTATAGCCCTTATAGCTAACTGAAATAACCGATATTTCTTATGCTTTCTTCTTTGCAAGTGAAATATTTGAACAATGTTAGATTTTATGTAACTATGGCTAGCTCCATAATCAATTAAAATTGATATGGAATGCTTATCAATATTACCTTCAACTTCAATCATGGGGGATTGATAGTCTACTTGCTTCTTATCCAAGGCTACATAAATCCTTGGCATGTTTCATCCCATATATTCAATTGTTTCAGCCTCCTGAATCATGTTTTGAACATTCCTCATTCTTTCACCTTTGTGAGGGAAGTCCCTAAACAAGTGATTTCCCTCACATCCTCAACATTGTACAAGTTATTTCCTAGGCCTTTTCCCAAATTAATATGACGTCTTACGCTCATTTTGGGTTGATTTTCCTTTCTAATTTTCTTGGAAGTGATTCTTTAAAAAGGATGTCTTAATTTTTTTTTCCCTTCAATCCCTTTTTTCTTTTATCTTGTCATTCCAAGTTTTTTGGAATATTGGCCTCCCTATTCTGTAATCGTAGGGTTTTTACCCCCTTCTTATGGTATCCTCCAAAGTCTCAAGATTATCATATTTTATCTTGTCACTATAGAAGGAGGGTAACCCACTCAAAAATATTTGGATTTTGACTTTCTCATCTGTGATGAATCCAACATACTTCAAGAACTCAAAGAACCTCTTCTCATACTCATCCATTTTCATTCTTCCAAACTTGATTTCAAATAAATCTTTCATTTTCCTTTCATAGTGATGCTTTGAAAAATATTTCTTATGTAAATATCCTCTGAATTGCCTCCATAAGACCTTCCTCTCATCAAGGTGTTTTTCTTTCTTAAGTTGATCCCAATACATGGATTCATTTCCTTGCAAGAGGTAGGCTGGAATTCTTGCTTCTACCCTGGAGGAATAATCATGAAGCTAGAAATACTTCTTAATTTCCAATAGCCAGGCGTCAACCTCTTCTCCCTTCATTCTCACCATTGAAAGTTGGTGGTTTTATTTTCTTGAGATCACCTTGCAAAATGTCTACCTTGGGCCTTCTCCTATGTCTCTTCATAGAAGACACACTTTGGATTCTCCTTGGCCATGAAATGGCATGAGACCTCTTGGTGGATTACTCTAGGGAATGATGGAACATGTTCATTCTCTTTTACTACCTATCATTCCCATGCTCATCCCTTCTATTATGGTATTTTAATGCTATCACTTGTCTAGAACTCATTTATTACTTTGTGGAAGAGTCTTTATTGGATTTCCTCTGTAGCATATTCAAAATCTAAAGTATCTCTTCTTGATATTTTATAATCTTTCCATTTTCAGCCCTATAGGTCTACATTTTTCTATGTAGGAGTATCATGATTACAGGCTCTTGCATATCTCTTCTTCATTATACTATGTCTCAACATTTCCCTTGATGACATGTAGCCCTATAAATTCCTCTTCATGACTGTAGGACCCTTGGTCATATTCCATGGCTATATTTCTCATACAGGAACCAAGATTCCTTCATGAACCTCTAAAATCTTGCTAGAAATGTGCATGCAAACAATTTTCTATTAGAAAAAATATATACATGGTTTTGGAAAAGAATGCATAGATTTTTCTTCTTTCTAATGCCATAAGTCATCTTCTTTTGTGTTGGCTATAAATTGAAGTACTAAGATCAATGTTATGGGTTTATGTATGGATCCTCCTCTCTAATATATTTCCAACTACATAATTCTTTCTCAATTTTGAGTTCTGAAAAAAAATTTACAATCATCTGAATATTGTTGATTCACCGCTTTTATGAACTTCATTCTTGTGCAATTAATCCCAGAAACAAACTTATGTTACTTGTAGAAGTAAATATTTCATGAATAAGGAAAATTTTGGTATGATGCATAGATAAAACTGATGATAGGGAATTTATAACAACTCTCATATTGTCAATGTGATGCTCTGATAAAAAACTGCAACAATATGGAAATGACAATTTTTTCCTTTCTTCATCCCTTTTTCCAGGCTTATAATTTTTATCCAAACTGTCTATCTCCAAAAATGTGCACTTCTGGAAAAAATTCACTACACTAAAGTTGTTTGGCTTGATGAGCATACAAAATTTCAATTAAATAAAATTTTCCATATTTTTTGTCTAGGGACCCTTTTCCTCAAAAAATCCCAAAAATTCTCAAAACTTGGTCCAAAATAGTGGATGTTTCCATGTTTTAGCATCCCCATTCCAAAAACTTTAGAATCTATCCAATTCCTTCATAGAGTGTTTTCATGTCGTATTTTATGATACTGTGTACAATTTTCAATAGTAATTGTGCTCCTCCCAATAAGCCCAACATGTAATTTTGATTTTCTCGAAAATCAAAGCATAATTGGTAAGTGCCCCTCTTTGAAACTTTTGTATTCATCCTTACTATTGACAAAACCTAACATTTTCATCTCAATATGACTTAATACGCTCTGATTATTTCCAAAATATGTTTTTGGCTCTAGAATCATTTTTGTTTTCTTATAAGACTATAGGACAAATTCACTTGTGTGCTATCCTTATTCCCTTCTTCCTTTTCAAAGTGCACATGCACATCAATTATGTATTATGCACCAATATTCAACATGACACACCAGATCCACAATGCACAGTGCAAATATTTAGCACACGCCCTGTGCACCAATATTCTATGCGCACAACTTTTATACCACACACCAATATCCAATGCACACGACCCTTTTTTTTATGTTGGGAAACAATACCCAATGCACACATTTTTTTATACCACACATCATTATCTATTGTATTGTGTGTAAATTTTATGTCACAAACTAATATCCAATGCCTAAGACTTTTTATATCGCACAACAATATCCAGTGCATGCAACATTTTATGTCATGCAAAAATATCTAGTATGGGCATATTTTTATACTGCACACCAATATCCACTGCATGCAACTTTTTATGTCACACGCCAATATTTAATTCATGGAAATTTTTATGTCTTGAACCAATATTTTGTGCGCATCACAATCTCTACACTGAGCAACACCAATATTCAATATGCACACAACATGCACTAATATTTTTTGTGTATCACAATATTTGCACTATAGAACACCAAAATTCAGTGTACACACACTGCACACCAATACTTAGTGCATGCAAGTCCTTTCTTAGTGCACACATTGTGCACCAATACTTTGTTCCTCTCACAGTCTGCTCACAGCTCAATATCCAAAAACCCACTGGTATTCTCCTACAACTATACCAAATTTCATCTATCTCTCTTCCTGTTGACCTACCCAACCTAAGGAATTTACCCCTTCACTGCTCTCATTCCATCGGGCATCCCATTCATTTATCAGGGTCTCTTTGGCACAAGTAACTAGGAATATCTCTACTGGTAACTAAAGGGAACTTAGTGCTAGGAAAACTACCAACAACAAAAACAAACATTTGATGTTATAGTCCAACTCACACAAAAATTCACTCTACAAGCATAAAAACCTAGCTCTTCAATATTCATCTCTGAAGCAATCCAATACACTCCAACATGCTCCACAATTCTCCCATATTTCTTTATCTATCTCCAATTCTCTCTTTCTTTGCTCTCTTCTTGTTGTTAATGTTAAACTCAATGTGTAAAAACTACCTATAACTATCCATATGAATTTCTTCTATGTTGGCTTAATTGCTTGTCTTAGACTCTTTAAAAAACTAATTGTAGTCAACCTCCCACCCATGCTTTCCAAAAACCAAGGGATGTGACTCTCACACCCACCCTCTTACATCAGTTTAATGATTGGACTCTCGTACACTCAAACACAAAAATAAAAGTGGTCCCTAATGATAATGAAATTCAAGAAAATGGGTTAAATTAATACCCATAATTAATTCCCCACTTGGACCCCTCTTAGACACTCTCTTCTCTTGTGGAAAACTTAGCCCCCATTTCTTTCCATACCCGCAAGAAACTAGTATCACATTTTATTTATTTGAAAACATAAAATAAATTCACATATTACATCGCTTGGCCATAGCCAAATTCATATCAACATTATGCATTAATTAAACTAGGGGTTATAGCGAGGATGTTACACATTCACTTTCAAGTCCTTCATGTTTCTCTTGGCAAAGTTTTCCGTTGTTGACATTAATTTTACTGGTTGGATCATGTATTGACTAATATTTTCCCTGTCAATATTGTCCAATGTATCAATTTTGTTTTTTTATTTATCCCCGATGACCACTACTTGCTCTACCCTACTTTCACTTGACCCTTCTTGGTTTAGTTATTCATTTAAAGGCATATGATATATTTCCGAGCTTTTCATATTCATCCCATATTCATGTACACGATTTCTTGGCATTCTTTATTGCTTATTGTACATCGAGATAGATACTCTTATATATGTCAAGAAACATCTATTTTTTATAATGTTATTTCTTGTTGATCCTAGGAAGTCTTCATGGGGTTGTTCTATACATACTCTTCCATTGTTTGATTTTATTTAATGTTTGTTCCATGTCTTCATGTTGGCCCTTTGTTCCATGTCTTCATGTCTTCATGTTGGCCCTTTACTCCAATTTCATTATCTCTTGATTGTATCCATGGTTTCTTTTTAGTTGTGTGAAGACGTTAACACGAGATTCTTTTAGTTTTTCATTTAGTTGAATAGATTCTTCTTTAAATAGAGAAAGGAATTTGTTTCCTTTTTTTTTCCCTTTCAATTGCAGTTGTCGCATTTCTTCCTCTAGCAATGATATCCTTTTATTTTTTCTTTCATCTAGAATATACTTTTCCACTCCTTTCACTATAAAGTTTGATATTTCCTAGTTGTAGCTCTCCATGATGTTTTCAACCTCTTTCACATGTATTTGGTTTTTCTCATCTATTTTGGTGATATTATTTTGAATTCATCACAATAGTTTGTATATTGACGTTTCAAACCAGACAAATTTGGATGATGGACCACATTTGTCTGGCCTGAAACGTCGATTTATAAATTGTTTTGATTAATCTAGAAGAACACCAAAATACTATTAATCGCAAAAGTCTTAGAATTGAAATATTGTCTCATATCTTTTCTTTGAAATTGTCATCTTGGTTCTTGCCTTTGGAGTTGTAGCTATTTCTCTAGGATAGATAATTTTTTCTTGTACTCCCCTATCCTATTGTTGAGTTCATTTATTGTAACAGATATTCCACCTACAAATGCATGAAACACTACTATTGTATTAGCTACTACTCTTTGTGGGTTCTGACCAGATATCGACCAATAAATGTTCCTTTTAGGTTTCTTTCTCCTTGGAGAATCTCCTATATTCTATCCCTTCGATGGTCTTTGTATCATTCGCTACTTTGAATTACTATAGTACAATTTTATCATAGAAATCACTTCATTATATATTTTCAATGTATTGAGGGATGAATATGAGAATTCAAACAATATTACATTCAATGGAGTCCTTGGATTTAAGAGTGAGGTGAAAAATTATACTTCTCTAGTTTCCCTAGGGTTTAAATTTTGCTTCTCTCCTTCTCCTCTTCTTTCTTCTTTTTCTCTTTTGCATCTCTTCATGACATTGTTGCAATCCTCTCCTATTCCTAAGAGGCTACGCATACAAATTATTCAACTATTTCTTTTGTTGTTCCACGAATGTGCGGGTAGCTTCATCTTTCATAGCCTTGTAGGCTCTCTTAGCTTTTGCGGCCTCGTGGGTGCGTAACTTTTTCACAACCATGCCGGTTTTTTATTCATGTTCGACTTCACGAGATGTATCAACTTCCCCAAGTGACTTGCCGTGCACTTTATTTTTACTATCCCTTTATTTGGCTTTGAATAATTTCCTTAGCACTTGTTCATCATTTCCTTTACTAGCTCATTCATTTGAATCCATCTTCTCAGGGGAATCCTTTATTTATTTCTAATGTTGTTGAAGAAGCAATGTCTTCTTCTCTTCCTATTCTACCAAGAGAGAATTAGCCTGGGGTGTCCCTGCTATGTGGGACAATACTTTCTCATATTTCTTAGTCTCACTAAAAACTTATTCCTTTTCTCTTGTTTCATGTTCAAAAGGGGGAGCCATCTTCAGTGTGTTTTAGTGATTATATACTATCCTTTAGGGGTCATGTTTCTTGATTGTCCCTGTACACAATATGAACTCCTTCAGAACTAGTACCTACTTCCTTGCATGTGTGGGGATTACTACCGTGAATTTCCCCAACCTGATTGGGAACCAAGCCAACTTCTCGTGTTTACCAGTAGCAGGTTCGTGTCTATGCATATTTCCACTGTCTGGTATAACACCTCCCCGGCCAGAAGTTTGTCTGAAACTTCCCTCGATAATAGGTTTGGTGGGGTGCTACATCCGTAAACAAAAATGTAGGTGTAATTATTTTTTATGTGTAAACATACTATATACTATAATGTTTCTAGTACTTTTGATGATATCATGTGTAGGTTTTGACATCAAAATAGTTTATACATAGGTACATTAAAATAATCACAAAATTTATAGAAAAATTATTGATAACAACTCATCCATAATTTAGAGCAATATACATGAATAGAGATTGAGTCTAGATTCAGTTCCAACCCATTTATGGATTAGAGACATATGCACAAATAGAATCAATAAGAAAGTAATACATATAAAAGCCTGGGTGGTTTCCTTTACGGGCCTCTGGAATATTGAGGCCGATTTTTTGTGATAGGATCGTCACCCAATTGAATATTGGTCCTATTTCCATCACTGTATGTACCATCACTATCCACTCTTGCTTGAATTGTATACAAGTCTCTTCACCATACCGTCTGCATATCATAGCAATTAGTAGTTGATATGGGGGTTCAAAGTACTAGCTATTGCATACCCTGCTAGGCTTGGCAGTACATGGAGTTTCCTTGTCCCACCACTCGTAAATGATTTCAAGGGGATTTTCATTTTCTATAATAATTTTTTCTAGGAATCCCTTGTTCAGGAATGTCAATGGTTTCGATAGCTTGTAAATTTTGTTAAAACTGTCTAGATTTAGAGGAGAAATTCCAGTCCCCTTTCTATTGGAGATAATTTGTACTTGTGTGTGCATGTTATCATAGACCCATATCATAAATTCACTATATGGCAATACTAAAGGCCGAGCAATGATGGCATCGATGTCCCTCTTCTATATAATCTGATATGCATTGAGGTTGAGGTCATTATCTAGAAATTCCCTATTGTATAACATATTGTACATTTCCTCCCATGTTTTGTAGCCATGAACACATATGTGGTGGAAGGTATCATATATTGTCATCATGTTTGAGTTATTTTCTCAAGGTGCCATCACTAACTATGGAGTTCTAGTTCTACACCTGGTGGTTCCAAACATTTCCTCATCCACGTGGCTTGTAATAGTTAACAGCTATGTAATTTCTTCAAATTATCAAATACGTAGCTCAAATCACAAATATTTACTTTCTACTCTGAGAGATACAACTCATAAATATTATTCCTTCATATACCCTTAGTTATTAATATCCATAATGAAAACAATAGTGTCTCAAACTTGTATCAAACCTATTAGCCATCCAAAAATTAATGGAATTAAATTTAGTAAATACTTCTCATGCATGAAACAACACATAACAAGCGAGTTTCTCATGTGGGTTCACGATGAAAAGAAATTTGTGGCTTCCGACTTTGTGAGTGCAGTTTAAACATAGGTGAAATTCTCCACGGTGGATATCTTGTAGGTCATGCATTATGTCGTTGGTCAATTGTAGGATTTGAATACCTTTTAACTCAATTATAGTTCAATGATGGAAAGTTGAGGGCCTCGCGGGAATGCAGTGCAGTTAGATGAGGAATCTCTTTCAGTAAGTTTACAAGATTTACCATGAAGCACTATTCTTCAAAACTCTGTGCTTCATGGATGATTGTAATACTTTGGTAAATCTATACCCATGTTATGAGTTTCCCGCTAGTGATTTCCCATTGTCTCACTTTGCCGGTCACGAGAAAATAAATAGTAATGTTTAAAGGATTTGTTGCGGTATTTATTCCAGTGCTAAAAGGTGATTGGAGCACATGTACATATCAAAATAATTCCATGGTCTTCTAAGGATTTGCATTGGCTTAGAAGTCTAGGATTAAATCCCATGTGATAGGTTAAGAAGGATGGTTTAAGGGATACTTTGTAATTCTAGTGACCAAAAATGAAATAGGGAGCACCCTTAGTGATCATGACAACCCAAATCTTAGGGATGAGTGTGCCTTAAGTATTAGATTAGGTAGACTTAAGGTAGAAATTTAGATTAAGGGGGTTCCTTTTTAGTTTCATAAAGTAGAAAATTAAATGGGAATTTTTGTTGATAGAATAGGTACCTCCCTAGGTACCCAATATTATCCCCCTAACCACAGTACATTACATCTCCTTTAAGAAAGTTTTTTCCTCAACACTTGTTACAAACATATACTAGGGTCCGACGTATAAGCATGGAATAGAATGCTAAAGTAGATAGGAGAACCAGGGTCCCATGTAGAAGTGTTAACCACTATGTTGAAGTAGTCCAAACTTCACTGTGAACCTGGGTTAGTTCTCATATGAACTCCTCATTGAAGATAGTGAAATTAAAGAGCCAATTGAAAATTATGCTCCAAAGATCTATATTCACCATGTGGATCCAAACATGTAGATCCTTCCATATCTGAAAATTTGGTTCCATAACACACTAAGACAAGAGAATACTAAAAAAACAGTATTAAGAAAAGGCTCTTGACTGTAAGCTACATAAGGTGGAGTAGAGTTTTCATGCGAGAAATGAAAATTATCCATATACCAATATTCACAAGTGGCTTTGAAATTTTACCAAAGATATTCTTCTTAATTATAATCTTCTAGATATCATGCATAAGATATTGAATTTAGCTAAGTTCTCTTAAAGATTTTGAGAACTATCTTTGATTTCTTGTGTAGCTCAAAGAATTTAAGGGACAAGATTTCCAAAACACGACATACCGATTAGAAGAACCACATATAATAAACCAAGGTATCAGTGCAAGGTCATTGGGAGATGTTGACATATTGAAGCCTACATCTATCGGAAGATGGTGAAGGATTTGAGGAGGTTGTGAGCAGCGAAATCTAAATGTTCAGTTTTTTTTTCCTATTTTTTTTGTTGAGGGGTAAATCAAGATTGGAATTAAGAACAACCTAACATCTGTATTATTTTACATTCATGATTTTCTTGCAATCCTAGTATACATTTGGACAACATTTTCTTTGTTGTATTTGTCAACTGATATATATATATATATATATTTAAGGATTGTAATTGATTGGCATTATTGTGATTCTCTTAAAAGTAGCAACAAACCATTCCTTCTTGGTGAGAAGGAAACAAATCCATGTTGATTGTGATTCACATTGATAGGTATTTACTTATTTATTTTTATACATCACTTCTTGAAAACCCTAAGGAGAGTGTAGTTACTCCGTTTTTAACTATTCACAAAAGCACGTAACACTTATTGATCAATCATATATTTTGTATGGTTAGTCGCCTTGACCCATCTACGCATACCTATTCGCATTGACACATTTTTTAAGTACCTGCATAATTTCCATCGACCTATCATTTTTATTTGCACAATATCTCTAATCGGCCTCTGCTCATGGTATCACACAAACAAAACCCTAGTGTTTTGGCCTTCGCTTCCACAGAGCCTGGCCTCCATGCTTGCAACCTTTGCTCATTTTGCAATCTAGAACTCAATTTGATTCATGCGTGAAAGAATTTTACAAGGAAGCATTTATTTATTTTAAAGGTGTTGATCGTATTGGATCTAAATAGAAATAAATTGGTCCGTTAAGAACAATCATTTTTTGGAGTGTCCGTTTGAAATAATCTCAACCTGAACATTCGTGCATGTGGGTTTGTTGTTGTGGTGTGAACGATGCACCCTCAAAACTTGGTAAAGTTTAGAGAAGCGACCCGATATGTGAAGAAGGATTCTGGATATGAAGGAACATTGGCACAAACAATTTTATATTAAGGAGGATGTCATATCTGAAGGAATGTCGAGAGAAACAATTTTTGGGATAGCTACGACCTGGGCACAATAGAAGGAACGATTCTGGCATTGCAACCTGTACATTGGAATTGCAACCTGCACAAAGAGAAGGAATGTTGGCACAAAGAGAAGTAACATTGGTGCAAAGTAATCATTCATTTTATAGAGTGTAAAGGAAAGATATTTCTTGGTAAGTTATTGATCCAGGTGGATATCGGTGGCCATTCACCTTTTCCAAATGGCTCAAAACAGTTTTCTAGTCATTTTGACAATTTACTATTTTTATCAGGTTTTAACTTTCGGGGCCATTTTGAGGGTCCAAATGAAGGTTTTTCGAGATCAAGGTTCTCAATTATAGTCGAAGGAATAATTGAGCCCCCAAAATGAATCTCCTCGACAATACCTTTCCAACGAGTTATCATACGCCTAAAACGGAGATCGTATGCAAAAGTTACGACCCTGGGAAGTTGATGTACTCACTTACCCAAATGGGGCCCACATGAATTTTGGCGCTTCATATCCTAGGGTTAGGTTTTTGGATGTCTAGGACTTTTGGCATTCTCATTTATTGTAAAAGGGCCTTTAGAGCCTCATTGTAATCATCTTCTCACGGATGCGAGTAGCAACCACATCTCTTCTCAGAGATAAGCTACCAACGCCCTAGCTAGTTTACTTCCATTATGTCCGTAAGCATATTTCAATCATTTGTTATTAATGAAATGAAGTGTTATTTCCGTTGCATCTCTGCGTTTATGTGTATTTATGTATATCATTGTGTTCCTACATAAATCCGGATCAGTTATAAATAATTTTAAGTGATAAAAGTAATTATGAAGAGAACATAAAGCTAAGTATGTTTGTAAGGTTAATTTGAAGAAACAAATATTTTGTAAAGTTATAAGGAGAATACATCATTATGTATTATTAAGTGTTGATTAGAGAAAAATAAAGCTCAATCATACACTACTGCTTTTGGGTCAAAACCAAACCCTAGTAGATCTCTTTGTATGATGTATGTATATAGTGTGTTGTCTTTTATGCAACATTTTTCTCCTTTTATGATTTATTATTACATGGCTCAACATAATTATTAATTCATTACTTAATTAGTAAGGTGGTATGAGGTGATTAAAATTAGAATTAAGGTGATATAAGGTGTCCTTTACACAAACAATCTTGCTATTTTTTCATTGATTATTGCATATTTTTGGGTGTTACAAGGAGCATTGATGTTATAAGGTGCTTTTATTTTTGGTGTTATAAGACATTGTTTGGTGTTATAAGGTGGTATTTTTGGTGATATAAGGTGTGTTTTTATTTTAGCTTTATACTGTATTTTCTTTCTTTTAGTGATATAAGGTGTATTTGCATTCATATTTTAATAATGTCTAAAATCATTAGTCTTTTTAATGATTCCAATAAATTAGAAGGCTCAAAGAATTATAAAGCATGGAGTTGGGCC
>JZKD02S0469438.1:0-17293 GCA_000966675.3 Picea glauca
TGTATGAGATCCCACTTGTTCTGTATTTAAGGGAAACCTATGATGGAAACAAACAATAGTGCTTCCTGAAGAAATTCAAGGAAGTATTTGGTGCTTGGAGTGAATTTATAACAACGGAAAGATAACTGATTAAAAATCTTGTTACCTCAAGATAACCAATGGCTGAAGATGGAAGAAATCTCAATCCTGGGCATTGATATTATCAATCATTTAATATAAGAAGTAAACTCAAAAATAACTAAATGATTGATTGATCACAAATAGGAACTAGACCAATAGATGATAGACATCATTTAATAATAAACGATATGAAACATCATATGAGGAAAATACTAAAGCTAAATCAACATAAGTAACATAGAAATAACAAGAGAAAACAATGAAATAAACATTGTACGGCTCAAACAAGTCTAAATCCAACAACGAACTGTTTTCCCATATCACTTTCAAACATTATATGTCCATACTGTAATCCAGAGAAAGTTGTCTTTAACACTAAACAACAACTATTATTTAAGCATATCTTGGATTAGTAACCTCTTATCATACAAGATAGAGGATGATCCCTAAAAATAAGTTTTCTTTACAAAAATAGCATAACAAAGGAACACTCATGTAGGAGTCCTTACATAAAAAATAATTACAATAAATGACATTGTTTTATCAAAAATCAGAAATTACTAAGCTATGGAGCGCATTAATCCATGATTTACTCTCCTTGAAAATAGCATCATAACTATTTTTTCCTAAAAATGATAAAACAAAATCGAATTTTAGATAACAATACAAGCTAATAATTTCAAATAGACAGGCTACATAATCTCACAATTTTGTAGCTAGTCTTAAATTAAAAACAAAAATCAAAACTAAATCTATCTAAATTATTTTTTCAACAGAATTAAATCAAAAAGAATAAAAACAACTTTTTATTGTTTGAGAGATTAGACAAAGAAGCATCTGATAAGTCTAAATTTATGATAGTGTTGAAATTTGTTGATTTCTTGATAATCAAATTACCAGACCGTTTAACCCTTTTGTTTTCCCTATTAGAGTTCGATCAAACGCTTGCTTTTAATTATTCATTTTCCCTCTCGAGCAAGGATTTTCATGCTACCAGTTGGTTTAACTGTGCTTGGAGATAGGGGATATCTCTATAGTATCTCTCTACCCAATCAAGACAGTTTTCACAATGAACTAGTTCTATGATAGGTAGAGGTAGAGTCTATTTCGCAAAGGGCACTTCGGTCTATTCTGTAAATTCCCTCATATCATGTCATATACCAGAGAATCCTTCTTGATTCTTTAGGAACAGTAGGAGATTAGAAAAAAAATCATACTATATAACATCTATATTGATATCATTTCCTAGAAATTGGTCATCTACATATTATCAGGAAATAAATTCATCGATCTCATCCTCAGACAAGTGATCATCGACCTCGATCACTGGGATCGAGCTCAGATGATCTCGCTCACGATTTCTTAAACTTCTGGATATAATCCTTCCTGGTCTCTTGTTTGAGAAATTTAAATCTGAATTACTTTGTTCCTTATGTCTGTTATTTTTCTTGATAACTGATTCATCTGGGACAAACCGAATAGGCTCAATAGTAGGAACAGAAGAAACCTTATCCTTTAACACATCTAAAACCTCCTCTAACGTTTTTCTGGGCATGAAATCACATTGTGGCTTTTTTCCCAATGGGTTCTGAATAGAAACAGAGGTTGGATCTGTGGTCGCATGGTCTTCTTGTGGATCAACACATAGGTTTTCTATATCAGGGTTATATATACAAGGGTTGGGGTTTTTATTGAGGTGGAGAGGTGACTCTACTTCATTCTCAAGTAGGGTGAAATTATTTCTAAACAAGAAATCTTTGAAAGTATCATGAGTCTTGGATAGATGTGAAAACACAAGGATTCGAATAATACCATGGTGGAAAAGGCTTGACAGTGGGTTAAACTTATGTCTCTGATAAAACTTAGACATTTTCTGCAGACTCATAAATAGATATAAATGCATATTTAACTTGAAACCCAAAAAAATCATCAGCAAGAAAACCTGGTACAAGAAAATCAAGACATATCTACCTTCGCAAGTTATGAATTGTTTAATTATTAGAAGAAGGTCGTTCCATTGGGGTTTGAAGAGAGTAATCAATTTACCTTTTGGGCAACAACTTGATTTCTTAGAGACCATGAATAAATTCCAGTGCACATGTTCGATTTTGGCATTTTTGAACCATCGTTCTCCCTCCTCGGATTATCCTATAGCTTGTGTTATGGAATCCTCAGTCACTTCGAGTTGCAGATCCCCAATCTTATCCTTGAAGCATAAAAATACTGACCGAAAGCCTAGGCCACAATGAGGTTATAAGCCTCAAACTGTTTGATGAAAATGTCCCAGCCTTGTGCCACAATATCGCCTACAGCATCATCATGAGAGAGGAGGGCTTGCAAACCATTAGGTTCAATTCTTACAATGGGATCCATGGGCACTATCACATAGACGCAGCAAGGGCAGTGAGAGGTAGGTTGTTTTATTCAACACACAAACATCAGTAAGAGGTTTCCAAAATCGGGAGAGGCTCGATACCTAAGGGCTTGGGAGGCTATCATAACTGACAATTTGAGCTTTGAGTGGGTAATAACCAAAGGATGTGTAGGATAGTAAACCATTCTATGNTGAAGATGGAAGAAATCTCAATCCTGGGCATTGATATTATCAATCATTTAATATAAGAAGTAAACTCAAAAATAACTAAATGATTGATTGATCACAAATAGGAACTAGACCAATAGATGATAGACATCATTTAATAATAAACGATATGAAACATCATATGAGGAAAATACTAAAGCTAAATCAACATAAGTAACATAGAAATAACAAGAGAAAACAATGAAATAAACATTGTACGGCTCAAACAAGTCTAAATCCAACAACGAACTGTTTTCCCATATCACTTTCAAACATTATATGTCCATACTGTAATCCAGAGAAAGTTGTCTTTAACACTAAACAACAACTATTATTTAAGCATATCTTGGATTAGTAACCTCTTATCATACAAGATAGAGGATGATCCCTAAAAATAAGTTTTCTTTACAGAAATAGCATAACAAAGGAACACTCCTGTAGGAGTCCTTACATAAAAAATAATTACAATAAATGACATTGTTTTATCAAAAATCAGAAATTACTAAGCTATGGAGCGCATTAATCCATGATTTATTCTCCTTGAAAATAGCATCATAACTATTTTCTCCTAAAAATGATAAAACAAAATTGAATTTTAGATAACAATACAAGATAATAATTTCAAATAGACACGCTACATAATCTCACAATTTTGTAGCTAGTCTTAAATTAAAAACAAAAATCAAAACTAAATCTATCTAATTTATTTTTTCAACAGAATTAAATCAAAAAGAATAAAAACAACTTTTTATTGCTTGAGAGATTAGACAAAGAAGCATATGATAAGTCTAAATTTATGATAGTGTTGAAATTTGTTGAGTTCTTGATAATCACATTACTAAATCGTTTAACCCTTTTGTTTTCCCTATTAGCGTTCGATCAAACGCTTGCTTTTAATTCTTCATTTTCCCTCTCGAGCAAGGATTTTCATGCTACCAGTTGGTTTAACTGTGCTTGGAGATAGGGGATATCTCTATAGTATCTCTCAACCCAATCAAGACAGTTTTCACAATGAACTAGTTCTATGGTAGGTAGAGGTAGAGTCTATTTCGCAAAGGGAACTTCGGTCTATTCTGTAAATTCCCTCATATCATGTCATATACCAGAGAATCCTTCTTGATTCTTTAGGAATAGTGGGAGATTAGAAAAAAAATCATACTATATAACATCTATATCGACATCATTTCCTATAAATTGGTCATCTACATATTATCGGGAAATAAATTCATCGATCTCATCCTCAGACAAGTGATCATCGACCTCGATCACTGGGATCGAGCTCAGATGTTCTCGCTCACGATTTCTTAAACTTCTGGATATAATCCTTTCTGGTCTCTTGTTTGAGAAATTTAAATCTGAATTACTTTGTTCCTTATGTCTGCTATTTTTCTTGATAACTGATTCATCTGGGACAAATCGAATAGGCTCAACAGTAGGAACAGAAGAAACCTTATCCTTTAACACATCTAAAACCTCCTCTAACAATTTTCTGGGCATGAAATCACATTGTGGCTTTTTTCCCAATGGGTTCTGAATAGAAACAGAGGTTGGATCTGTGGTCGCATGGTCTTCTTGTGGATCAACACATAGGTTTTGTATATCAGGGTTATATATACAAGGGTTGGGGTTTTTATTGAGGTGGAGAGGTGACTCTACTTCATTCTCAAGTAGGGTGAAATTATTTCTAAACAAGAAATCTTTGAAAGTATCCTGAATCTTAGATAGATGTGAAAACACAAGGATTCGAATAATACCATGGTGGAAAAGGCTTGACAGCGGGTTAAACTTATGTCTTTGATAAAACTTAGACATTTTCTGCAGACTCATAAATATATATAAATGCATATTTAACTTGAAACCCAAAAAAATCATCAGCAAGCGAACCTGGTACAAGAAAAGCAAGCCATATCTACCTTCGCAAGTTATGAATTGTTTAATTATTAGAAGAAGGTCGTGCCATCGGGGGTTTGAAGAGAGTAATCAATTTACCTTTTGGGCAACAACTTGATTTCTTAGAGACCATGAATAAATTCCAGGGCACATGTTTGATTTTGTCATTTTTGAACCATCGTTCTCCCTCCTCGGATTATCCTATAGCTTGTGTTATGGAATCCTCAGTGACTTCGAGTTGCAGATCCCCAATCTTATCCTTGCAGCATAAAAAGACTGACCGAAAGTCTAGGCCACAATGAGGTTATAAGCCTCAAACTGTTTGATGAAAATGTCCCAGCCTTGTGCCACAATATCGCCTACGGCATCATCATGAGAGAGGAGGGCTTGCAAACCATTAGGTTCAATTCTTACCATGGGATCCATGGGCACTATCACATAGACGCAGCAAGGGCAGTGAGAGGTAGGTTGTTTTATTCAACACACAAACATCAGTAAGAGGTTTCCAAAATCGAGAGAGGCCCGATACCTAAGGGATTGGGAGGCTACCATAACTGACAATTTGATCTTTGAGTGGGTAATAACTAAAGGATGTGTACGATAGTAAACCATTCTATGAAATGAATACTAAACTCAAACACCACTTCTTACCTCCTTCAACAATGAATGCGAGACCGAGTTATGTAGGACAAAAGGGTGATGTGGAATGTAAGTACGCCAGTCTTGTACCAGGGTGATTATAAGATTGTGATATGAATGGTAAGAGCAAGATTCATATTTAGAATTTAACCCAAGGTTCTGCGCAATCAAACATATATCAAATGTAAAAAATCACATAATCAAAAATAAAATCGACTAAGTCATATCTCCCAAAGTGTATGAATCAAATGTTATGATAATGGATCAACAAATGAAAAATATAGGCTTACAAGATTTTAAGTTTATAAAAAATATAGATGCCCTTTAGGTGTAATCCCTTTTGCAAAAGAAACAAAGAAATCACAAATTGTATGATGATTACAAAAGCCAAACTTTTGTTCTAATTTCATGCTTTCAGTCATGAAATTAAACAAAAAAAACGATAGATTAAAAAAGAAGCTCTTATGATCAGCTGGGCCAATGAATCTCCTCAAAGCCAAAAGATAGAAAAGTTTGTGAGGAGAAGGAGGAAACTACAAAAAAATTTATCCCTTGGCGATGACATTTTTACAAATGATAAATTTTGACAAGAGTTGTTGGTTGCCAACAATGGTGACACGTTGGGCAAAGTAATTATCTCTGTATCACCAAAACTTCATATCAGGGGACCAGATGACTTAGCAATAAATTTTAGAAACAGTTAAAGAAAGATCAATAATTTCGATAATAACTCAGAAAAAATAACACAGCCATAGTATTGGATGCATTTCTATCCAAAAATTGTAATCTGGTATCTCGTGTTGATCACAGGGGTAGAGATGTTTATAAAGATGACTCCAATACCATTGATAGGTCCACTATTGCCAGCAAGTGTCCATAGCCTCAGTAGGGATGTCATTTAACCCACTCTAGTACCTCTATCGTGTCCAAGAGTTGTCCATTTATGATAAAAGCATCATGATACTTGATCAAACGTTTAAAACATACCTGAACATATTCGAACCCGACATTGCTTCACTGCTAGTAGGCCTGTTTAGTACCCTAGCGAAGCTGTATTGGTATCATGTGTGCATTTACCCACTGCCAATAGACCTGTTCAATGTTCTAGCGGTTTTACACACAATTCCCACACCTTACAGTGTTTCCAACTCTCCAAAATGTTTGTAATATTTTCATAACTTTTTAATATCAAGAGAGTGGGGTGATACATAAATTTTCATAGTCAGGTAATGAAAGGATTGTTCTTTTTTAAAAATTATTTTTATAATCTGATGACTTTCATCATAATTTGGACATTTATATTTCAGTTAAGAAATCATCTCAAGGATGGGGAAGTACTATGAGTTGTTCTCATTAAAATAGGAACAACGTTAGAAGTTTTTTAAGGATAATCGTGTTTTCCTGTGATTTTAATGAGAAACCAAGAACAATAACTAGACAAAACTTCCTTCCATTGATTTGATTTTTAGCACTTATTGTTCAGGTGCTTTAATTGTTATCAACTGCTACTAATGAACAAATAATCAAATTCCCTTCAATAATGAATGGTGATCTAGAAATAATCATCTAGAAAAAAAATCAAAATCAAACAAAATGAAAAGAACCAAAAACAAAAACAGAAAAGAAAATTAAAAATATTTACAAAGGGGTGGATTTGAATTATCAAGAGAAATATCTCTTGAGAGACTGACCATTCATTGGGAAAGTGTCTGGATTTCCCTCCAAGTTATGCAGACAAAAAGAGCTGGGACCCAATTTTTCAGAAATTACAAACGACCCCAGCCACAAGTTTTGGAACTTGGTATGTTCTCCTTCTCTCGTGCGCTTTGTCCCATTTGAGGACCAAAACACCTACATTAAAATTCCTTTTAGAGGATGAACTTGTATCAAACCAACTCTTCACAATTTGTTGGTGTTGATCAAGTTTTTGTTTTGCTTGTGTTCTTATCTCTTCTAATTTTATAAATCATTTATCCAGTTTTCTAGAGGAGGACATTATTCTTCTTGAACTCTCTGGGATAATTGCAGAGAAGGAGGAAAGACATGTGGGGGGAGGATGGTTTCTCTTCCATAAACGAGGAAGAAAGGAGAATTACCAATGGAGGCTTTTGGAGTTACCCTATCAACCCAAAGTGCTTTGTACAATGCATTGTGCCAATTCTTGTGGTTTTCTGAAATTGTCCTTTTTATAATCTTGATCAGATTCTTATTTGTTGACTCAACTAGACCGTTCCCATAAGGGTAATAGTTGGTAGAGTACTTCAGTTTAATCCCTTTTTCCAGAGTGAAAACAGTCATATCTAGGGAAGAAAAATAAGAAGCATTGTGAAAAACCAGACATTCAGGAATTATGAATCGAGTGATAATATAGGAGTTCAGAAATGACACTACTTGATTTGTATTGACCACTTTTAATGGTAAAGCTTCATACCACATTGTAAAATAGTATTTTTTCATGATAATGTACTTGTTTTGTTGTGAGGAAGGGGGATTGATTGGTCCTATAATGTCTAGGCCCCATTTCTGAAAAGGTGCATCTACCGTAACAGGTTGCAAAGGAAAAGATGCCTTTTTCACCCATCCTACAGCCTTTTGACAGATTATACACCTGCAAGACAGTGTATGGGCATCCTTAAACAAGGTAGGTAAATAGTATACATCCCTTAGCACTTTGTGGGTAGTGGTATCTCCACCAAAATTACCACTGGCATCATCGGAATGAAGTTCAGCTAGCACTTTTTCGAACTCCTATTTTTCTAAATAGCACAGAAAAATACCGTCAAAGTTCTTTCGAAATAATACATCATTGATTAATTGGAAAGATGCAAATTTAAGCCTAAGTGCTCTTCTATTTTTGGGATCAATATTGCGAGTAGATCCATGGAGTAAATAAAATCTCATATTCTCATTCCAAGAATTGGGCACAGCTTGTGTACAACTGATATGTTTTCCATCATGTTGATTTATAGTTGATGTATTCATTTGACTTTCTAATTTCTCAACTGAATCAGCGAACAATTTAAAAAGGCCTTGACCTCTCATGAGTTTAGTAGGTATTATTTCAAGGTCATATTCTTGAAGTGATGTCATCCAATTGGCCCTTTTTTCTCCTAGCTCTTTCTGTACTAACATATTTCTCACGGCAGTGTAAGGAACAACAATTTTTGTCCTGGATTTCAACAGGTACGATCTAAAATGTTTCACATCTTTAAAAATAGTGTACGCCTGCTGATCTACTGCGGGGTAATTTATTTCATCTCCTTTAAAGGAAGATCTCATAAATGAGATGGGTATCTCATTGCTTTCTGCATTTTTCTATGTGAGTACAACGACATAAGATCTATCAGATGAAAAAGTGTATAATGCAAAATCTTGAGAAAAATCAAGGCTCATTAGGGAAGGTCTCTCAATTATGAATTTTTTGATTCAATCGAAAGCTTGACTCTCTTGTGGTCCCCATCTATATAAAACATCCTTTTTAATCAGATTCTGTAGAGGTCTAACCATTTCAGAAAAACTCAAGACAAATTGTCTGACAAAATTAATTTTACCCAAAAAGGATTGCATGGCCTTTTTGGAAGAAGGGGGAGGAAGGTTGACAATGGCTTGGGTTCTTTGAGGATCAATTATCATTCCCTCTTTGAAAACTATAAATCCAAGCAATTTCCCTTGTTCTATTGCAAAGACTGTTTTTTTAGGATTTAGTGAAATGTCGAATTTGCGACATCGTTCTAACACAACCCCAAGGTGAGACAGGTAATCTTTCTTGTTTTTGGAAAAGACAGTGATGTCATCTACATAGAACACAACTAACTGTTTGATGAGGCCACGGAAAGCAATGTCCATTTCTCTCTGAAAATTGGCACTGACATTTATTAGTCCAAAAGGGATTTTTCTATAGGCGTAAGTGCCCCACGAGGTACGAAAGGTGGTTTTCACCTTATCTGAAGGGGACATCAGGACCTGGTTACATCCTGAGAAACCATCTAATAAAGATACTCTTTCAAAACCAGACACTTTTTGAAAAATTTGTTCCATTGGAGGAATAGGGTAGTTGTCTTTATCAAATGCTCGGTTCAAATTTTGAAAAATCGACACAAAGTCAAATTTCTCCAATATTCTTCCATACAAGGACTAAGTTAGATACCCATTGAGTATGCCTAACTTGAAAAATCATCTTTGCAGTAAGTAATTTATTTAGTTCCTTTTTTATAGTAGGTTNCCAGAGAAAGTTGTCTTTAACACTAAACAACAACTATTATTTAAGCATATCTTGGATTAGTAACCTCTTATCATACAAGATAGAGGATGATCCCTAAAAATAAGTTTTCTTTACAGAAATAGCATAACAAAGGAACACTCCTGTAGGAGTCCTTACATAAAAAATAATTACAATAAATGACATTGTTTTATCAAAAATCAGAAATTACTAAGCTATGGAGCGCATTAATCCATGATTTATTCTCCTTGAAAATAGCATCATAACTATTTTCTCCTAAAAATGATAAAACAAAATTGAATTTTAGATAACAATACAAGATAATAATTTCAAATAGACACGCTACATAATCTCACAATTTTGTAGCTAGTCTTAAATTAAAAACAAAAATCAAAACTAAATCTATCTAATTTATTTTTTCAACAGAATTAAATCAAAAAGAATAAAAACAACTTTTTATTGCTTGAGAGATTAGACAAAGAAGCATATGATAAGTCTAAATTTATGATAGTGTTGAAATTTGTTGAGTTCTTGATAATCACATTACTAAATCGTTTAACCCTTTTGTTTTCCCTATTAGCGTTCGATCAAACGCTTGCTTTTAATTCTTCATTTTCCCTCTCGAGCAAGGATTTTCATGCTACCAGTTGGTTTAACTGTGCTTGGAGATAGGGGATATCTCTATAGTATCTCTCAACCCAATCAAGACAGTTTTCACAATGAACTAGTTCTATGGTAGGTAGAGGTAGAGTCTATTTCGCAAAGGGAACTTCGGTCTATTCTGTAAATTCCCTCATATCATGTCATATACCAGAGAATCCTTCTTGATTCTTTAGGAATAGTGGGAGATTAGAAAAAAAATCATACTATATAACATCTATATCGACATCATTTCCTATAAATTGGTCATCTACATATTATCGGGAAATAAATTCATCGATCTCATCCTCAGACAAGTGATCATCGACCTCGATCACTGGGATCGAGCTCAGATGTTCTCGCTCACGATTTCTTAAACTTCTGGATATAATCCTTTCTGGTCTCTTGTTTGAGAAATTTAAATCTGAATTACTTTGTTCCTTATGTCTGCTATTTTTCTTGATAACTGATTCATCTGGGACAAATCGAATAGGCTCAACAGTAGGAACAGAAGAAACCTTATCCTTTAACACATCTAAAACCTCCTCTAACAATTTTCTGGGCATGAAATCACATTGTGGCTTTTTTCCCAATGGGTTCTGAATAGAAACAGAGGTTGGATCTGTGGTCGCATGGTCTTCTTGTGGATCAACACATAGGTTTTGTATATCAGGGTTATATATACAAGGGTTGGGGTTTTTATTGAGGTGGAGAGGTGACTCTACTTCATTCTCAAGTAGGGTGAAATTATTTCTAAACAAGAAATCTTTGAAAGTATCCTGAATCTTAGATAGATGTGAAAACACAAGGATTCGAATAATACCATGGTGGAAAAGGCTTGACAGCGGGTTAAACTTATGTCTTTGATAAAACTTAGACATTTTCTGCAGACTCATAAATATATATAAATGCATATTTAACTTGAAACCCAAAAAAATCATCAGCAAGCGAACCTGGTACAAGAAAAGCAAGCCATATCTACCTTCGCAAGTTATGAATTGTTTAATTATTAGAAGAAGGTCGTGCCATCGGGGGTTTGAAGAGAGTAATCAATTTACCTTTTGGGCAACAACTTGATTTCTTAGAGACCATGAATAAATTCCAGGGCACATGTTTGATTTTGTCATTTTTGAACCATCGTTCTCCCTCCTCGGATTATCCTATAGCTTGTGTTATGGAATCCTCAGTGACTTCGAGTTGCAGATCCCCAATCTTATCCTTGCAGCATAAAAAGACTGACCGAAAGTCTAGGCCACAATGAGGTTATAAGCCTCAAACTGTTTGATGAAAATGTCCCAGCCTTGTGCCACAATATCGCCTACGGCATCATCATGAGAGAGGAGGGCTTGCAAACCATTAGGTTCAATTCTTACCATGGGATCCATGGGCACTATCACATAGACGCAGCAAGGGCAGTGAGAGGTAGGTTGTTTTATTCAACACACAAACATCAGTAAGAGGTTTCCAAAATCGAGAGAGGCCCGATACCTAAGGGATTGGGAGGCTACCATAACTGACAATTTGATCTTTGAGTGGGTAATAACTAAAGGATGTGTACGATAGTAAACCATTCTATGAAATGAATACTAAACTCAAACACCACTTCTTACCTCCTTCAACAATGAATGCGAGACCGAGTTATGTAGGACAAAAGGGTGATGTGGAATGTAAGTACGCCAGTCTTGTACCAGGGTGATTATAAGATTGTGATATGAATGGTAAGAGCAAGATTCATATTTAGAATTTAACCCAAGGTTCTGCGCAATCAAACATATATCAAATGTAAAAAATCACATAATCAAAAATAAAATCGACTAAGTCATATCTCCCAAAGTGTATGAATCAAATGTTATGATAATGGATCAACAAATGAAAAATATAGGCTTACAAGATTTTAAGTTTATAAAAAATATAGATGCCCTTTAGGTGTAATCCCTTTTGCAAAAGAAACAAAGAAATCACAAATTGTATGATGATTACAAAAGCCAAACTTTTGTTCTAATTTCATGCTTTCAGTCATGAAATTAAACAAAAAAAACGATAGATTAAAAAAGAAGCTCTTATGATCAGCTGGGCCAATGAATCTCCTCAAAGCCAAAAGATAGAAAAGTTTGTGAGGAGAAGGAGGAAACTACAAAAAAATTTATCCCTTGGCGATGACATTTTTACAAATGATAAATTTTGACAAGAGTTGTTGGTTGCCAACAATGGTGACACGTTGGGCAAAGTAATTATCTCTGTATCACCAAAACTTCATATCAGGGGACCAGATGACTTAGCAATAAATTTTAGAAACAGTTAAAGAAAGATCAATAATTTCGATAATAACTCAGAAAAAATAACACAGCCATAGTATTGGATGCATTTCTATCCAAAAATTGTAATCTGGTATCTCGTGTTGATCACAGGGGTAGAGATGTTTATAAAGATGACTCCAATACCATTGATAGGTCCACTATTGCCAGCAAGTGTCCATAGCCTCAGTAGGGATGTCATTTAACCCACTCTAGTACCTCTATCGTGTCCAAGAGTTGTCCATTTATGATAAAAGCATCATGATACTTGATCAAACGTTTAAAACATACCTGAACATATTCGAACCCGACATTGCTTCACTGCTAGTAGGCCTGTTTAGTACCCTAGCGAAGCTGTATTGGTATCATGTGTGCATTTACCCACTGCCAATAGACCTGTTCAATGTTCTAGCGGTTTTACACACAATTCCCACACCTTACAGTGTTTCCAACTCTCCAAAATGTTTGTAATATTTTCATAACTTTTTAATATCAAGAGAGTGGGGTGATACATAAATTTTCATAGTCAGGTAATGAAAGGATTGTTCTTTTTTAAAAATTATTTTTATAATCTGATGACTTTCATCATAATTTGGACATTTATATTTCAGTTAAGAAATCATCTCAAGGATGGGGAAGTACTATGAGTTGTTCTCATTAAAATAGGAACAACGTTAGAAGTTTTTTAAGGATAATCGTGTTTTCCTGTGATTTTAATGAGAAACCAAGAACAATAACTAGACAAAACTTCCTTCCATTGATTTGATTTTTAGCACTTATTGTTCAGGTGCTTTAATTGTTATCAACTGCTACTAATGAACAAATAATCAAATTCCCTTCAATAATGAATGGTGATCTAGAAATAATCATCTAGAAAAAAAATCAAAATCAAACAAAATGAAAAGAACCAAAAACAAAAACAGAAAAGAAAATTAAAAATATTTACAAAGGGGTGGATTTGAATTATCAAGAGAAATATCTCTTGAGAGACTGACCATTCATTGGGAAAGTGTCTGGATTTCCCTCCAAGTTATGCAGACAAAAAGAGCTGGGACCCAATTTTTCAGAAATTACAAACGACCCCAGCCACAAGTTTTGGAACTTGGTATGTTCTCCTTCTCTCGTGCGCTTTGTCCCATTTGAGGACCAAAACACCTACATTAAAATTCCTTTTAGAGGATGAACTTGTATCAAACCAACTCTTCACAATTTGTTGGTGTTGATCAAGTTTTTGTTTTGCTTGTGTTCTTATCTCTTCTAATTTTATAAATCATTTATCCAGTTTTCTAGAGGAGGACATTATTCTTCTTGAACTCTCTGGGATAATTGCAGAGAAGGAGGAAAGACATGTGGGGGGAGGATGGTTTCTCTTCCATAAACGAGGAAGAAAGGAGAATTACCAATGGAGGCTTTTGGAGTTACCCTATCAACCCAAAGTGCTTTGTACAATGCATTGTGCCAATTCTTGTGGTTTTCTGAAATTGTCCTTTTTATAATCTTGATCAGATTCTTATTTGTTGACTCAACTAGACCGTTCCCATAAGGGTAATAGTTGGTAGAGTACTTCAGTTTAATCCCTTTTTCCAGAGTGAAAACAGTCATATCTAGGGAAGAAAAATAAGAAGCATTGTGAAAAACCAGACATTCAGGAATTATGAATCGAGTGATAATATAGGAGTTCAGAAATGACACTACTTGATTTGTATTGACCACTTTTAATGGTAAAGCTTCATACCACATTGTAAAATAGTATTTTTTCATGATAATGTACTTGTTTTGTTGTGAGGAAGGGGGATTGATTGGTCCTATAATGTCTAGGCCCCATTTCTGAAAAGGTGCATCTACCGTAACAGGTTGCAAAGGAAAAGATGCCTTTTTCACCCATCCTACAGCCTTTTGACAGATTATACACCTGCAAGACAGTGTATGGGCATCCTTAAACAAGGTAGGTAAATAGTATACATCCCTTAGCACTTTGTGGGTAGTGGTATCTCCACCAAAATTACCACTGGCATCATCGGAATGAAGTTCAGCTAGCACTTTTTCGAACTCCTATTTTTCTAAATAGCACAGAAAAATACCGTCAAAGTTCTTTCGAAATAATACATCATTGATTAATTGGAAAGATGCAAATTTAAGCCTAAGTGCTCTTCTATTTTTGGGATCAATATTGCGAGTAGATCCATGGAGTAAATAAAATCTCATATTCTCATTCCAAGAATTGGGCACAGCTTGTGTACAACTGATATGTTTTCCATCATGTTGATTTATAGTTGATGTATTCATTTGACTTTCTAATTTCTCAACTGAATCAGCGAACAATTTAAAAAGGCCTTGACCTCTCATGAGTTTAGTAGGTATTATTTCAAGGTCATATTCTTGAAGTGATGTCATCCAATTGGCCCTTTTTTCTCCTAGCTCTTTCTGTACTAACATATTTCTCACGGCAGTGTAAGGAACAACAATTTTTGTCCTGGATTTCAACAGGTACGATCTAAAATGTTTCACATCTTTAAAAATAGTGTACGCCTGCTGATCTACTGCGGGGTAATTTATTTCATCTCCTTTAAAGGAAGATCTCATAAATGAGATGGGTATCTCATTGCTTTCTGCATTTTTCTATGTGAGTACAACGACATAAGATCTATCAGATGAAAAAGTGTATAATGCAAAATCTTGAGAAAAATCAAGGCTCATTAGGGAAGGTCTCTCAATTATGAATTTTTTGATTCAATCGAAAGCTTGACTCTCTTGTGGTCCCCATCTATATAAAACATCCTTTTTAATCAGATTCTGTAGAGGTCTAACCATTTCAGAAAAACTCAAGACAAATTGTCTGACAAAATTAATTTTACCCAAAAAGGATTGCATGGCCTTTTTGGAAGAAGGGGGAGGAAGGTTGACAATGGCTTGGGTTCTTTGAGGATCAATTATCATTCCCTCTTTGAAAACTATAAATCCAAGCAATTTCCCTTGTTCTATTGCAAAGACTGTTTTTTTAGGATTTAGTGAAATGTCGAATTTGCGACATCGTTCTAACACAACCCCAAGGTGAGACAGGTAATCTTTCTTGTTTTTGGAAAAGAAAGTGATGTCATCTACATAGAACACAACTAACTGTTTGATGAGGCCACAGAAAGCAATGTCCATTTCTCTCTGAAAATTGGCACTGACATTTATTAGTCCAAAAGGAATTTTTCTATAGGCGTAAGTGCCCCACGAGGTACGAAAGGTGGTTTTCACCTTATCTGAAGGGGACATCAGGACCTGGTTACATCTTGAGAAACCATCTAATAAAGATACTCTTTCAAAACCAGACACTTGTTGCAAAATTTGTTCCATTGGAGGAATAGGGTAGTTGTCTTTATCAGATGCTCGGTTCAAATTTTGAAAATCGACACAAAGTCAAATTTCTCCAATATTCTTCCATACAAGGACTAAGTTAGATACCCATTGAGTATGCCTAACTTGAAAAATCATCTTAGCAGTAAGTAATTTATTTAGTTCCTTTTTTATAGTAGGTTCCAATTTAGGATGCATTGTCCTCAAATTTTTTTGGAAAGGAAGAGTTTGGGGTTTCATAGGAATTACGTGTTTTATGATGTTTGGGTCGAAAGTCTTTAAATCATCATATGTCCAAGAAAATATATCTTTAAATTCTTTGAATAATTTTATAAAAGAGGACCTTTCTTGTTCAAAACACCCTTTTCCTAGATTGATATTTTGAGGATTATCTCGTGTTCCTAAATTCATAGTTTCGTACTGCAAAGAGGAATTGTTTGTTTTGCAATTGACTACCCCTCTAAATTTGTCATGTAGGTCATAAAATTTCTCTAATCTTACAACATATTTGGGGATAGAGTTTACTAGCTCTTATGATGATTCTGGAGATCGAGGATCAGATATTACCATGAAATATCAGAGATTCTCGTCGTGAGTGCTTTCATCAATAGCTGCATCCTGGAAGGTGTCTTCCATATGAAAAAAATTGATGATCTATTGATAATCATCAAATACTCTCCAGATTGTGATGTTGTCCGGAATCGATGGCCTGAATAACAATTTGACCGAGAACGCGTTAGGAGAAAGACCTTCAATAGGAAATAATTTAGAAGCAACATTGGCTAGTAAATCAGCTTCTGAATTACTCATCCTAGGAATGGAATCTATATTAAATGCTAGAAATTTGTGCATCAAACCCCATACCTCAGTTTGGTAATTCTTCAGATGCGGTGAAAAACAATGTATTTCATTTCTTACATGTTTGACTACTATTTCTGAATCACCAAATACTACCAACTTTTGCACGTCCATGTCCAGTGCCTTCCTTAGTCCCCATAGAAGTGCTTCGTACTCTGTTGTGTTGTTAGTACATTAAAACTCTAATAAAAAAGAAATAAATGTTCTATTACCTATAGGGTCGATGAGCACACAACCAACACATGCCCCTTCTTGGGATTTGGATCCATCAAAATATAATGACCAAATTTGTTCGTCATTAGCAATGTTTGATGTACTTGGTGAAACTGTTGCCTGAGTATAGGATATTACTTCAGATTGTTGTTCTAGTTTAGTGATAGAGGAAATTTTAGTCATGAAATTACCGAAAAAAATATTCATTCCCTGTGTTTCAAACGAATTTGCAACATTAACAAAAGGCTCATTTGGGTCATTTAGATCTGTCACAGTGTACTTGAGGTAACGTTCTGTTAAGCCCTAATATTGGCTCATTACCCCTTAATTGGGGCATATTAGATTAGTAATGTTATTTTAATTATGTCGTCTTTAGTCCATTGTTTGTAATTATATCTCCTAGTCTCCTATATATACCAAGGAGACATTTTCATTTTGAATCATCTTGTACTTGAACATTTAAGTGGGGTAAAAGGAGGTTGCCCCCTCGAAGAGGCT
>JZKD02S0469449.1:0-17293 GCA_000966675.3 Picea glauca
CATTCATGACATACTTGAACTTACCCTTCAACTGTTTGAACCTTTGATCAATCTCCCAAACATAATCACCTGGTTTCTATCTGATTTCAATCATCTCATTCATGTACTGATATTCCTATATTGGCTTCTGAAATTCATTGACCAATAGCTTCTTCACATCTGCAATCGTCCTTATTGTTCATGGTGGAATTTTTATAGCTAGGCTCATGTACCAATCCAGTGCGCGGTCTCTTAACATGATGGATAACTGCGTAAGTTTTTTATCCTCATCTGTAATCTACTTTGATTCCCAAATCTTCTCACAGATGAACAAGTGCATTTCAGGGTCCTCAGATGCCTCTCCCTGAAATTCTGGTAACCTAATGGTGGGATCATGTCCTGACATCTTGAATTGTGATGGAATACTACCTCCGAACGATGTATATATTTGACTGCTACTTCTTGAAATGGCTCCTCCAGTTCCTTCTCCTTGTTTGGATGTACTTCCTGTTGTCTTTCTTCCACTAAAATTCAGTTGTATTAATGGTGGTGTTCTTTCTGGTGTAGTAGTCTCACATGGGGTTATGGGTTCCACACTAACACTAATATGGATGGGAGTTCTACCTTCTGTCCCTACCCTTGGACCTCTTATCTTCCTTTCATATGTTGCACATAATATTTCCTCAATGTTATCCACAACACAAAGATCCTCTACCTCTTCCTCATCACTTTCCAAGCCCTCTCTATCAGCTATGGCTCTCTTCTTATTATTCATCTTATATTGGTAGGGTAATCCATTGTGCATCTTTCCAGCTGTTGCCATTATCCGCTTTATCTGATCTTCCTCCATCATGATTGGGTCCATGGCCTCCTTCTTCTTTTCCTTATCCATTTCTTCCTCCATTTCTCCACCTCTTGTTAGTGATTCCCCCATGCACGCATGGAAGTTTAGCTATCTGATTCCATACTCATTACACCGTTGTTATACAATGAAATATTGATTGAAGTATACAACGATCTGATATACCTACCCCTAGGTCCTTTTAGAAACTCCTGCTCTTTTGCATTGTAAGACTTCGTGGTATCTACTGCAAATTCCGTGATAAACCATACAACAATATTGTCTAACCAAAAATATACTATGCGCATGAATTTGTTGTTAACTTATTGTAATTGCACGATCTCCACAGGATTCCACTCGAGTTGTCTAATTAGATTTGTAGGGTTTTTGTATTTTAACTTCAATAGCCACTCCTGCAACATAAGTGGGAAATCATAGAAAAATACCTCTTGCAAGTAGCTAAACACATACTTGTACAAATATTTGTGTGGTGTTAGGGTTTCTATTATCTTTCTGCACAAAATCAAGCTCATTTGTTTTCACCATCTTTCGATCTCCACTTTCATTGGATTCCACGGTCTAAACATTCCCTTTTTATACCTTCATTCTCCACATGCTTATTCTACGAATCCCATTCACTCAATCCAATGCAATTCCCGTCGACAACAAAACCATTTGTTGGTTTTTAATCTTTCTATCTACTTCTTGGTTGACCCAGGTTCAAATCTGAACATGTTTCTAACAAAACCCTTTACAACTATCGACCCTCCTGGTAACCCAGAAGGCAACACAACACACCGAATGTACTATGCAGTCTCACCTGATATAGTTCTACGGGTGACTGCAATTCTCATGTGCTTGCAGTCTAGAAAAGAGTGGGGATCTGGGATTGTAACTAATATTTCTCAAGCCTTAAACTGATTACTCAATTTATTATTGTTACAATCCATTCATCTGTTAGAATCTTGCATGAAAAAAATAGCTCTAGCTAACCACATAGGTGTAATCCAATCATTAACATGCATTAAAGATGATCAACCATTAACAAAAAGTAAATAGATATTCCATCATCACACATGACACAAGTTTTACCGTGGTTCACCCCCTCCTGGGCTATGTCCACAAAAATCTGGATTCTTAGGTTCTTTATTATGTTTGTTACAATAAATGGCACTGCACACACTAAAAATATGATCATACAATCATGAGAAAAGGTTCTACAACCTTTATGAGGAAGACTATATCACAACAGGCTCCTCAGCCTGTGATATGACCCTCAAAATATGGCATACTTAGTCGTTCTACAACTACACATATTACAAAATTATCTCACAATATATCATAACCTTAATTACTGCTAACAAAAAACCACCCTCTGAACTCCAACCTAGACCTCCTAGGTGCTGATTTATACTATTTTACAGTCTTATTAGCTGTTAAATTCCAAAACCCTAACCCTAGCATGGTTAGGTCTTACTACCTCTGCGCCTTGCAAGATTTCCTTCTTTGCATGCGACTTTCCCTCGCATGTGCTGCTTTTCCTACCAGTTTTCTTCTTCAAAAATGGGTTTTATTGTCCAAAATAGGTATTTACTCAAAATAGGCCTATGCCCAACACACATTAGTTGAGTTATACAAAGTATTTCATATGTAAATTATCATTCATTCATTTGGTTAATATAACTCTTCCATTCTTTCTCTCCTATTTCTCTCTTTTCTCATTTCTCTACAAAGTGTGTATGTACTTTTGCTAGCTAGATATTATTTGTGTAGGTTCATCCACATTTACCTGGTATCAGAGCTGATAGATTGCTAGGAAAAAGTCACACCAGATTCTTTTTGCAGGTACCGAAGATTGAAGACAACGTAACAATGGAATTTCTAAAAGAATTCATTCTTACATCGTACAATTTATTTGCATGGAAGGAGAATATGACAGTGCATCTTTGAAGCAGATGATTATACAGGTTAACCATTGACATAGAGACTGGACCCACATCATCCATAGAAAAATCCAAGTATCTAAATCGAATGGATGAAGCATTTGGATCTATTTGCAGTCAATCTCATCAACATGGGAAAAATCAAAGGCCCAAAGGTGCATGAACTTGCTGTACAATATGGTATCAATCATCCAAATCAGAAATCTAAATAAAAAGACAAAAGGAAGGAACATGCAAATCCAAAGAAGGAAGGGTACTCAAAACCATTCAATGATGCCTCCGGATCCAAAGGTGGAAAGGGAAAAAAGGGGAGAAATTCACTTACTTCCATAAGGTATTCCATCCAGAATCCACATGTATGTAGAAACAGATAGATAAAATGGCCCAAATGATTCAACAAAACAATCTTGGAGATTTCATCCCCGAGGGTGCCAAGAAGAAGAATCCAGAAGATCAGAATCCCAAGAAAGGTAATTCTAGCCATGCTTTGATTGCCATCAACTCCTCTCCCAATGTTTGGATTGTAGATTTAGGTGCATCACACCACATGGCTGCCAAAAAATAAGTCTACTCTTCTTTGGATTCATGGAAAGGTCCTCCTATTCTGATGGGGGACAAATCTCAGGTCGAGGTCACCGGAAAAGGAAGAATTGAACTCACAAATGGGAGCTTCGAGAATGTGCTACACGTTCCCAAACTCTCCTTCAATATTCTATCCATGTATCATATGGAAAAATCCAGCACCGGAAAGAGAGTAATATTCAGACCTAATACATTGGATATCTATGACATGAAAACCAATTCCAAGGTTGTTACCAGTGAGGTAAATCATCAATCCAAACTCTACACATTTTCTGAATTTATTGAACCAGATTCTACATTATTGCTTACCCATGCTGATGAAAACAGTAGGATATGACATGAAAGGTTTAGGAATTTAAATTTCAGATATATGCAACAACTTAGAAAGCAAGGAATGGTTGATGGTCTACCTGACATCCACTTCTCCAAAGGAATTTGTGAGGGACGTGTTCTTCGAAAACACCCTCAAGAGAAATTTGAAAAATGAAAGACTCAAAAGGCCTTCTTTCCTTTAAATCTGATCCATAGTGATCTAATGGGCCATTTTCCACATCCATCAATCAATAAAGCAAGGTACATGCTCATTTTTTTTTATGATTTCTCACACTTCACATGGATTTTCTTTCTCAGGAAAAAATCAAAGGTATTTCAACACCTCAAATATTTCAAATCCCTTGTTGAGACACAACCAGGAAAGAATATCAAAGCCATCCAAAAATATAATGGGGGGGTGTATTTCAACCATGAGATACATAATCTTTGTCTTGAGGCTGGGATTCAATTGCAGCACATGGTTCCCTATACTCCGTAGCAAAACAAAGTTGCTGAACATAAAAATAGATCTATGAAAGTGATGGCATCTTGGATGCTACATGCAAAGTCACTTCCACAAAGATTATGGGTTGAAGCACTTAATTGTGCAACCTAAATCCAAAATAGATCTCCCTGTAGATATGTTAAGGATAAGACCCTCTATGAGTCTTAGAGTGGCCTCAAACTGGAAGTGACCCACTTCTGTATATTCGGTTCCCATGCATGGGCCAAGATTCCCTCTAAGAAGAGGAAGGAACTTGATCCAAAAAGCACATAGTGTATCTTTTTTGGATACCCAGATGTTTTGAAGGGATACAGACACATTGATATTTCCTTGGACCGACTCATCATTGAGCATAGTGTCCAATTCGAGGAAAGTATCTTGCATGTACCTCAGTAGCCGCATGCATACACTTTTGTTCTTCCACCTGTTAGAGATGATGAACATGCACATGATAAATCTTCTTCAAATGAGAGTTCTAATTCATAGGATTCAGATGATTTAGATACTAATTTAGTACATTTAGATGCAGAGTCAGTGCACGTAGATGAAGATGCAAAGCCAGAGAAGAGGCCCAAGTGGGCCAAGACTACTCTTTGTGATGCAAGAGATATTGTTGGGGATCTAGCTGATACTAGGAGGAATCAATATGATTTCGAGGAGCCTCCTCTTGCACTCACTTCCACTGAACCGATACCACCCATGAATATTTTCTTGGTTTAGTCTTCCAATCCACAATCCTATGGCGAGGTTGCTAGAAATCCATTTTGGGAATCAACCATGCAGGAGGAGTATAACTCCCTCCTCGAGAACTAGACTTGGGATTTGGTTCCCCTTCCTATAGGAAGGAAACTTGTCAAGTGTAGATGGGTCTATAGGACCAAGAGCACAACGGATGGAAAGGTTATCAGATACAAATCTAGGCTAGTTGCCAAGGGATTTTAGTAGGTGGACGACATTGACTATGATGAGACCTTCGCTCCAATAGAAAATATGGATTCCATACGTTTGTCACTTTCCATTGTAACAACCAAGGGATGGGAAGTCCATTATATGGATGTGAATAATGAAATTCTTCACGGAGATCTCTCTGAGGATATCTACATGGAGCAGCCCCAAGGCTTCATGCATGATTCATCTTTGGTATGTTGACTGAAGAAGTCCCTTTATGGCCTCAAGAAGGCCCCGAGGGCATGGTATGCCAAGATAGACTCTTACCCGCTGTCACAGAACTTTGTACATTGTAAGTTAGACCTGAATGTTTACAAGGTCAAGAAGACTGATTCACTTCTACTCCTAGTTCTGTATGTTGATGATTTTCTGATTACCATTTTCTTGAATTTAGTGATTGTTGCAATCAAGAGGATTCTGCATGACAGGTTCTTGATGATGGACATGGGTCCTCTACATTTCTTCCTTGGACTTAAGATCATTCAATATGGATCAGGCATCAAACTATCTCAAGACAACTACACACAAGATCTCCTCGAGAGATTTCACATGACAAACTACAAGTCTTCTCCGACTCCTTTTCTATCAAGAGTCAGACTTGAGGATGGAGGAGACACTCCACTGGTGGAAAACACATTGTACATAGAGCTAGTGGGGAGATTTTTGCATCTAACACACTCCAGACCATACCTCTCCTATGTAGTTGGAGCAGTCTCCGGGTTCATGCAAGAGCCACATGAGCTACATTGGAAGGATGCAAAGCATATCCTTCGATACATACAAGGCACCATCACCTTTCGAATTCACTATGCATCATACTCTACATTGGACCTCATCGAGTTCACTGATTCTAACTAGGTTGGTGATAACATTGATCACAAGTCCACATCTGGTTACTCACTCAGTCTTGGTTTTGGTATTATCTATTTGTCGAGAAAGAAGCATGATGCTATTGTTCTATATTCAATCGAGGAAGAGTACAAAGGGGTAGTTAACATAACCATTTATGCTATGTGGCTACAACATTTTATCACTGATTTGGGCATTCAATTTCACCGATCAATTTCCATTTGATGTGACAACCAAAGCACTATGAAGTTATACAGAGATCTAGTTTAGAGGCAATAGATGAAGAACATCGAGATCCACATGCACTATATCCGGGACTTAGTACACAAGGGGATCATCGATCTACAATTTTGTTCTTTAGCAGAACAAACTGCAAACATCTTCACCAAGACCTTCATTGAGCATAAGTTCCATTCTCTGCATAGTCATCTTGGAGTGAAGGACACAGTTGCTTAGCAAATGTCAGTTATTTTTTACATACATTGTACTTTGAGGGGGGTTTTTCCCATGAGGTTTTCCCTCTTTCCTCATTTATTTTAGTGTATATTTTGTTTTTGGGTACCTAACATGGCCTCGTTGTCGGGACCCATTATTTATTTTTACCATAGTGATTTTCATGGGGGGGTGTTGGAGATACTTCACACACACCTAAGATTTCTTTTTCCTAAGGTTTTCCCTATGATTATTAGTCATT
Organism: Picea glauca; assembly: GCA_000966675.3. Classification (NCBI taxonomy): domain Eukaryota; kingdom Viridiplantae; phylum Streptophyta; class Pinopsida; order Pinales; family Pinaceae; genus Picea; species Picea glauca. The sequence continues at coordinate 6,654 of JZKD02S0469449.1, forward strand.
ATTCAGTCTCCTATAGTTTAGGGAGAATATTCCTTTTCCTACATTCTAGGAGAATATTCTCTTCAATTCACACTTCATTTTGATCAATTGAGTGGACTCTAGATGCCACATTGGGATCATCACCATGCAACATTGGGATCATCACCAACTAATGTGCATTGTCCTTGGGATTATCACAAGACTAGCACATTACTGATGATTCCCTGATCCCCTCCTCACTTCACTATGTTTCAGTTAGTTAACTGAAGATTGAGAGACTAGTTAACTGAGACTAGGTGGCAGTTTACTCCCGTAACTACCGGTGTGTGTCCAGATCACTCTAGACCACCACTATGGTGCATTGGCTTCTCCTCTAGTGCACATTAGTTAAGTTAGACAAAGTATTTCATGTGTAAATTATTATTTATTCATTTGGTTAATAAAATTCTTCCATTCTTTCTCTCCAGTTTCTCTCTTTTCTCATTTCTCTGCAAACTGTGTATGCATTTTTGCTAGCTAGATCTTATCTGTGAAGGTTCATCCACATTTTCAATTTGAACATGAGTGGATGGGGACTAAACCCCACGTCGTACCACATGTTCTACCCCACAAGGGGAAAATAATATGTAATTATTATAAATGATTTTAATAATTAAAATAAGATGATTTTATTCTTCAAATATTATTACATAAATAAATAAATATTTGTTTTTATGAATTTCAAACAAGTGTATTTTCTCGTAAATGTGGAATTAATATTCCTAATATATATTATCCCAGGGAAGGGTCCATCAACCCTTCCTCTATATTAATACTATCATATAGGGGGTGCTTAGGAAAGGGTTAGTCAAACCTTCTTCTAGATTAATATTCTCATCAAGGGGGATATTGAAGAAGGATCAATTGACCCTTCCTCTAGATTAATATTCTTGTTGAGGGGGATATTAAAGAAGGTTTGATCAACCATTCTTCAATCTTAGTATCCTTGTTGAGGGGGAGCCAAGGGAGGGGTCAACTGACCCTTCCTCTATATTATTACTCTCATTGAGTGGGTTTCTAGGAAAGGGTTAGCCAACCCTTCTTCTATTGTAGTATTCACATTGAGGGGGATCTCAGGGAAGTGTTGGATGACCCTTTATCTATATTAGTATTCTCATTGAGGGGGATATTTCAGAAGTTTAAACCAACATTTATTCAACCTCAGTATTCTAATCTAAGGGGATCCTAAGAAAGGGATGAATGACCCTTCTTCAAGCTTGTAGGTTTCTCAATGAGAGAAAGATGGGGGGGTTGGTTGACACTTTCTCTAGATTAATATTATTGTCCAAGGATATCCCAAGGAAGGGGAGATTGAACTTTCCTTCATATTAATATTCTCATTGAGGGGGATATTTTAGAAGGGTTGGTTGAATATTCCTTTAGATTAATATTCTCATTGAGGGGAAGCTTGTAGAAGGGTTTGTTGACCCTTCTTAAAGCTTACTATTCTTGTTAACAGGGATCCATGAAAAGGGTAAACTAACCCTTCTTCATGATCACATGTTTCTCATTGACAAAAAATCCCATGGAATGACTAGTTGATCCTTCTTCTAGATTAATATTATTGGTGACGAGGAGCTTGAAGAAGGGTCATCCAACCATTTTTTAATATTATTATTCTCATCAAGGGGAAACCATGAAGGGTTAGCCAACCCTTCTTAAATATCATAGGTTTCTAGTCAAGGGAAATCCCAAGGAAGGTTAGGTTGACCCTTCCCTTAAATTGGTATTCTCATTGAGTGGGATATATGGGAAGGGTTGATCAACCCTTCCTATAGATTAATATTGTCATTTAGGGGCAACTTTAATAAGGGTTAGACTTCTTCAAGCATATTATTCTTGTCGAGGGAGGGCTCGACGAAGGGTTAGTTGATCATTCCTATATATTAGTATTCTTATTGAGGGGGAAATTAGGGAAGGGTTTTCTAAATCTTCCTCTAGACTAGTATTATTGTCGAGGGGGATCTTAGGCAAGGGTTAGAAAAATATTCCTTAAGTTTTGTGTTCTCACTAAGGGGAACCAAAGGAATGGTAGAATACCTTCCTCAAGCTCGTAGATTTATCATCAAGGAAAATCCTAAGGAAGGGTTGGGTTCCTATATATTATTATTCTCATCAAGGGGGATCTCGGGGAAGGTTCAATTGAACCATCCTCAATATTAGTATTCTCACTAAGGGGGATACCTAGGAGGGGTTGATTGACCCTTCCTCAAGCCTGTAGGTTTCTCATGAATTTGGATCTCAAGGATGGGTAGTTAACCCTTCCTCTAATATAATATTGTCATCAAAGGGGAGTTAGAAGAAGGGTCAACTAAACCTTCTTCAAGATTAGTACACTCATCTATGGGGAGCCTATGGAAGGGTATACCAACCCTTTCTTAATATTGTAGTCTTCTCACTGAGGAAATCCTTAGGGAAGTGTTAGTCAACCCTTCCTTTAGATTAGTATTCTTGTCAAGGGGGAGCTCGAGAAAGGTTCAACTAACCCTTCCTCAATATTAGTTCTCTTATTGAAGGGGAGCATAAGGAAGGTTTGGCCATTCCTTTCCAAGATTATTCTTCTCATGCAGAGGGAGCCTAGGGAAAGGTCAATTGACCCTTCCCCAATATTAATCTTATCTCTAAGGGGGACCAAGGGAAAGGGTCTTTGGACCCTTCCTCGAGATTAGTCCTTCATATTGTAATTCATTTCTTTATGTGGATAACTTTTTACTATGTACATTAATCAAATTGATTTTACTTGCAACAAAGTAATATGTAGGCTCATTATGTCTCTAATGAGATTTGTGATTTTTCCAATCTAACTAAATTGATTGCTTTGCTCAGTATGCCTCTCATAGGATTAGAGTACTGACTAATACAATAATGTTGATTTATCTACATCCTCATCATTTGGACTAATTTAGTGGATTCTGGATTCACCGTGTCATGATAATTCATAGTTGCTTGCTATTGATATAACTATTGAAAATAAACCCCAAAAAATACCCACACAAACTGTAGTGTCCTCTCACAATCGTAGAACTAATTTTCAATATGTAAAGTTCCAATTTTTGTAATCTTTAATACGCAAAATAAATTCAGAAAGAGGAAAAGTATTGAAGGATCATTGTTGTATGGAAGGATTGATAATTTTTTCTCCATAAAATTATTTATGACATTTTCTTTACCACTCTACCTTATAAATAGGAATATGTTTAAATGGTTGATCGACCCTATCTTATATAATGTTTTAGTTGCATATTATAATTTTGGACCAAATTTATATATGCAATGTCATGTTTATCTTGAAAATATTTTTGTATCAATTTATTTTATTTTTTAAAAAAATTGTTCGATAAAATAAAAATGAAAAATGTCAAGGATTATCTCTCTAAGCCAATTTAAGAAAATTCTGTTTCTTCAAATAATAGAGGACCACAACATTGGAGAATTCTCATATGAATGGTATGTTGAGTTAGATGAACCAATCAACTTCCACACATACTTATTTTTTTATCAAGTGGAAGGAAACAATATTACACATCATGTCATGGTTACATCTACATTCAAGTAATAGAGGACCACAACATTGGAGAATTCTCATATGAATGGTATGTTGAGTTAGATGAACCAAACAACTTCCACACATACTTATTTTTTTATCAAGTGGAAGGAAACAATATTACACATCATGTCATGGTTACATCTACATATGTGCTCAATGAAGAAATTTTGCATATATAAATTGAGGTAGTTGTAACATTTTTTCTCTACTACAAACTAAACTTCCTATTAGTGATTCTTGTCCAAATCCAATGAAAAATGACGAGGTTAATAATGAGATATCCCATGTAATAATGGTTAGGTTTTACCATCATATGATAGATCCAATAGATCAAGAACACATAAAGAAAGTGGTTTTTAAGAAAATAATGATGTCTTTCTTAAAAAAAAAAAGTTTTATGAAAAAACAAATTACATTTCATGAATATGATGAATAAGCTCACTTGTATTTATCATGAAAATAATTTAACATTTTTTAGATGAGATTGTATTATAATTTTAGAAAAGGATATCAATAAGTATACTTTCAAGTCCTTGAAAGTAAGTCCTACAAAGGTGATGATGCATAAGGCCAATAAAAGCTATGGGAAATCATAAAGTAGTCACATGAACATGTCAAATATTTTTTATTTTATGATTTATTTTCTTTATTGATATTAATATATGTGTTCTTACACTTTCCTATTTGTAATTTCAAAAAGTGAATGAGGAAAATGTCGCAATTTTAAAAAGTGAATGAAGAAAATGTCGGAAAATTAGCACTTGTTTGTTACAACTAGAAAGGTTATTGACGTCTTTCGAAAAATTAACCAAACTACCTATTCCACTTGCATATGAAAATAAAGTTAAAATGAAATTTATACATTTCTATATATATATTGGATGGTAAAGATACTATTTCTGCTCAATAGGAGATAGTAAAAAAATTGAATCATTTCATTCCAAATGTTGGTACCATCAAGCTCATTTGCTTCATGCTAATATGCCAAAGAGCACTATTACTAAAACATGCAAACATCAAAATTGTTCTAACAAGGAATTCGTTGGCCAAAGAGCACTATTACTAAAACATGCAAACATCAAAATTGTTCTAACAAGGAATTCGTTGACACTCCTTTCAATAATCAAGTCATGAAAGCAATGGAGAAATGAATATGAACATCAAAATTTTTCTAATAAGGAATTCATTGACACTCCTTTCAATAATTAAGTCATCAAAGCAATGGAGAAATGAATATATAGTAATAGGCCAAGCCACCCAGGGAAGGGACACATTGTCTTAAAATATTAAGATGTTTAAATATTCTTCATCATAATATAATTTGTATTTAATTTATTTTTAACTCTTGAAATGTATTATTTTTCATAATTTCCAAAGTGAATGTTTGGATATTTTTTAATGGATTGAGCAAGGATAGCTTGAAATATGAGTTGAATCTTGTCTTGATATTATATGATGTATAGAAAATAGTGGATAGTTTTTGAACATTATAAAATCATTTATTGGGATACTCTTCTAACAACATCACGGAAGATGGATTTATTTTAAATACAACAAAAAAATATGGTTCTAATTGTTTTAAATCATTGTGTGACATGGATGAAATAGAATTGAACATTATAGCGGGAAAAATAATAGGTGGATATGTTTGGTTGAGTACAATAACATACCTCATGTTAATACATTAACTTTATTACAATATTTTTTTTTTACAGAAACGGTTATAGATCATATTAATGGGGTGGACTAGTCACAGATCAGAATACAAAATGGCCTCGTATTTTTGCGGGCCTGTCTTTCTGAACCAATCTACTTCTAAAGCTGTAGACTTGTGAACTTAACTAGTTCCTGTACGTCTTCTAAAAGAGCTGGATTAAAATTAATTGCCGAATCTCCAGTCACTGATTCAACATAAGTCTCAGCAATGTTTTAGCATATGTCTCAGCACTGTTTCGGCAATTGGTACAACGATATTTCAACATATGGTCCAACACTGTTTCAGCATATGTTCCAGCACTGTGATGCAGCATCCGTTCCAGCACTATGTTTCAGCATTTGTTACCGCACTGTGTTTCAGCTGTTACAACACTGTGTTTCAACATATGTTCCAACACTGTTTCAGCATAAGTTCCAGTACTGAGTTTCAACATCTGTTCCAACACTGTGTTTTAGCATCTGTTCCAGCACTGTGTTTCAACATAAGTTACAACACTGTTTCAGCATAAGTTCCAGCACTGTGTTTCAGCATCTGTTCCAACACTGTGTTTCAGCATATGTTACCTCACTGTGTTTCAGCTGTTACAACACTGTGTTTCAGCATATGTTCCAACACTGTTTCAGCATAAGTTCTAGCACTGAGTTTTAGCATCTGTTCCAACACTGTGTTTCAGCATCTATTCCAACACTGTGTTTCAGCATAAGTTACATCACTGTGTTTCAGATTATGATACAACACTGTTTCAGCATATGTTCCTTCGCGCCTGCACTTTGGAATCCTTCCTAGCAAATTTCAGACATCTGGATTTTCTGACAGGAGCACTCTGGGCGGTGCCTTCTCCCTAGACTCTAAGGGATTGGTTCATGATTTTCAACTCTATTTACGTTGATGACTCCCTTGCCCAGAGAGGTGCCTCTGTTCGCTTTGTGGTCTGCCAGCTGATTACGATTCTTGAGGATGTGGAAGAACTTCACCTCTTCGAAATCTTTCATCTGGACTAGAACCTTCCTATAATAGTGATCCAAGCCCACATTTTTGGGAGCCTTCCTCTGATTGAGAGCATGGATAAAGATTCTAGAGTCCCCTATGACAACCAAATTCGTAATTGATAACCTTCTGGCCTGAGCAAGCCCCTGCCAGATTGCTAAAATTTCAGCTGTATTGTTGGTGTTCAGACCCATCCCCTAGGAAAAGTTGAGCACAATTTTCCCTGAGGTGTCAAGTAGGACACCTCCACTTCCAGCGGGACCGAGATTCCCTTTCGAAGCCCCATCCACCTACAGGATATGCTTCTCCAAAGAGGATCTCCACTTTAAAAACTCTTGTTCCTCCAGCCTAATTTCCCAAGGGGAGTAGTGTTTGGAAGTTTGCTTGGTTCTAGCCAGGAGGGAGGGATCAAGCTCATGGAACCAGGCATACTCAACTTTGTTCGGGGTTAATTAGTTGGTGATAGTAGTATTTGAGGCTACCAAATTTCCCAAAAGCGCTTTCACTTTGAGTGCAGTTTGGGCCGGCGTCCCTACTATATCCCTGAAGGTCCTGCTGTTTCGCTCCAGCCACAGTTTCGAACAGATTACTTTCGGCACCCAGATCCAACAATGCTTTAGCAGATTCAATTTGGTAAAAGAGAAGGGGGCTAAATCGACCCAGGAGGTAAATAGAGAGATGACTGAAGAAGGGAGGGGCACATTCAATTGGCCAAGAGTGAGAAGCCAAAGTTCCTGAGCAAAGGGGCAGAGGAGAAAGAGGTGGAAAGAGGTTTCAACATGACAAGCACAGAGAGGGCATCGAGAGGGCCCTTCCTAGCCTCTTTTCGATAGGTTTTCCCGAGAAAGGATACTGTTGTACAGAAGGGACCAGCAGAAGAGATATATTTTGGGAAGGGAGGGGTGCAGCCAGAGAGTTCTCCACACCGAGGGATTAGGGGCTACCCAAGGGATTGCTTGCAGGGCTGCATAACCAACTGCAGCTGAGTAACTTTCAGAAGAAGACCCCCAACCTCTTTTGTCCTTAATCCTGGCCGAGGAGGGGGAACACCCTTGAAGGGCATCCAGGAGGGTTCGAGCTTCAGTTTCTAAGTGCTGCAGAAAGTCCCCCAAATCCCACTTAAGCCAAGAGCCGCCCTGGTTCTAAGCTGACAGGTCCCACAGGGTGACTTTGCTATTGGAATGGAGCCAACTCTTGATGTTTTCCATCCCTTCCAGAAAGCTTAAAGGGGTCTGTCCTAAAATAGAGTCTTCCCAAAACTTGATTTTTYTGCCATTCCCYGGGATCCAAAAAAGCTTTGAGGTAATCAAATCAAGAGCCTTAAGGCAGAGAGAAAGGATGGGAGAGCCTTTTCTAGTCAAGGGGGGGCGCTCAAGGCACCTTTCTTTGTGACCACAGAAATATTTAAACCTTATAGCTTTGGCGCTCCAATTGGTTTTACCTCTTATCATCTTCCAGAGTATCTTACCTCCCATGGCCAGATTCTGAGTGGCCACATCTCTTACCTGCAACCCACCTTCCATCATGGGGGATTTTACCTTATCCCAGCTGACTAGGTGCATTTTTTCCCCCTCATTCCTTCCCCCTTCCCAAAGAAATTTTCTCAAGATGTTGTCTAAGTCTCTCACAAATCCTCTCGGTGCAAGGAGAATGGAGGCCTGGTAGACAGGAAGAGAGGTGAGAACAGAATTTATGAGGATTAATTTCCCTGCTTTGTTCAGCTAGGTTGCTCCCCAGGCCAAGATCCTGGCTTTCATCTTGTCCAACAGAGGCAACCACAGGTTACTTCTGGGGGTTTCTTTGACTAGCAGGATTCCTAAATATTTAATGTACTCCCACTTTGAAGTTCCTTCCATTTCTAGCACCCTGGAAATACCAATCATTTCTATAGGAGGGCAGTTCCATCCATAAATTTTACTCTTTCTCAAACTTATTTCGCTACCTGAAATTTCAGTGTAGTCATCCAATTCTTTCTTAAGAGCTCTTGCCGTGGATAGGTTGGCTTGGCCCAGAAGGAGCATATCATCAACAAATTGAGCATGATTAATTCTCTCAACTCTAGGAGAAATTGAGAGGCCAATTAAGGTGCGTTGCTGCATGCTCTTATTTAGTTGGAAACTTAGCACAAAAGCTTGAATGGCATAGAGCAGGGGGGATAGGGGGAAGCCCTGTCTAAGTCCCCTTGAGGCTTGGAAAAAATCGGTCGGTCTGCCATTGACCAGGGGGGCGATCCAAGGCCCCGCTATACAGACCCTAATCCAGCGAACAAAATGTGGGTGGAATCCCATCTTTAGCATCACAACAAAGAGGAAATTCCGCCGGACTCTGTCAAAGGCATTTGCCAGATCCAGCTTGACTAACATTCCTTTCTCCTTCCTTTGACAACTTGAGTGGATATCCTCTTGCACAAGGATAATATTGTCCTGGATTTGTCTCCCCTGGATGAAGCCCCCCTGATTCTCCAGGATGATCTTGGGGAAAACTTTTTTTATTCTATTTGCTATTACTTTGGTGATGATTTTGTACCCTGTATTACAAAGCGAAATAGGATGGAATCTTGAGAAGATTTGGGCACCTTTCTCTTTGGGGATTAAAGCTAGAAAGGAGGAGTTGGTGCTCCCTCCAATTTTGCTACATTTATGAGATTTCCTCACCATTTTGACTAGATCTTTTTGGATGATATCCCAACAGGTTATATAGAACCTGGCCGTGAAACCATCAGGCCCAGGGGCTTTATCCGGGTTCATAGCTTGGAGAGCTTTGCTGATCTCCTCTGTCGTGATAGGGGCTGTCAACCAACGGTTGTCATCTTCATTTGTCAGCTTGGGGACCACCGTGAGAGGATAGAGATCCAGTCTAACAGGGGCCTCCATCTCTTCAGTAAACATATTTTTATAGAAGGAGTAGGCTGCAAGTTTGATCTCCTCAAACTTTTTGAAGGTTTTCCCCTGAGATTGGATCTCTCTGATAGAGTTCTGATTTTTCCACGATTCTGCCTACTTGTGGAAGAAAGAAGTATTTTTGTCTCCTGCTTGGAGCCAGAGACTTCTCGACTTTACTCTCCAACACTCTTCCTCTCTTCTAAGAGCTTTGTGAAGCTTCTTTTGTAGCTCCAAATCGTCGTTCAGCATTGCTGGGGTGACCGGGGTAGAATCCATATGACGTTGGTGAATCTCCAGAGCCCTTTGGGCTTTTTTCCTTTCCTGCAAAGGGGAGGGCAGTTTCTTTGCCCAGTTTTTGAGATCCACTTTGAGCCTTTTCAGTTTCTCTTACCAAATGAAGAAAGGTGATCCCGAGACACTCTTCTTCCAGGACTCCGATACCAGCTCAAGGAAGCCTTCCGAGGAGACCCATAGAGGGCTGAAGCGAAAGGGGATCGGTCCTAGGTTTTCTCCAGGGATCAGGGAAAGGGATATGGGCTTATGATCCGAGGTGCATGCTTACAGGATTTCAGATGAGGCGAGAAGCCCAAGGGTTAAAAAGGAAGAGTGAACCAGGAAACGGTCTAAGCGGGCTGCAATGTGCCTTGGCCCCACTCTTTTGTTGTTCCAAGTGAAATTTCCTTTGCTGGGTTTGATATCCTCTAGATCCCAATCCAGCATAATGTCTTCAACCCACTCCCGTGCAAGGTCTCTTACGGGTGTTCCTCCTTTTTTTCCAGAGAGGGCTAGGGTGACATTCAGATCTCCGGCAAGAATGAGATTCTCATGATGGTTAGTAGCAAGGAAATTATTCAGAGATTCCCAACAATCTTTTTTTTCCCGTAAAAGAACCGGAGCATAAATATTAAAGAGGCTAACCTAGTGTCCTGATTCACGGTGCAGCAACTTCGTGAACAACCAGTGGATGGTGCTATGTTCTTCGATCAGGTCTAGTGTTGAGGAATTCCAGAAGGTGGCTAGACCTCCTGAAGATCCCCTGGCGCTACCGGCTCTACCTGCTCCTTTTTTCCAGAAATTTTTACTAGCCTAGAAGGTCTCAGTCTCCTCCATCTTCGTCTCCTGAATCATAAGTACATCCGGGGAAGTCATTCTGACTAGATCTTTGACAACTTCTTCTTTTAGTTTACTTCCCAACCCTCTGCAGTTCCAGGAGATGAAAAACATTAAGAACTAGAGGGGGGGGGTGGCTCCTTTCGAAGCCTTTCCTTTTTCTGAAGATCTGGTTTCTATCATAGCCGGAATGGTATGCTGAACTCTTGCAGTTACATCCTTGTAAGATTTCTCCTCCCTCTTTTTCCTCTCTGGTTTCCTTCCTCTAGGGACCTTCTCAGGGGTTCCAATAGAACTACTAGTCTCCGTGGCCCCCTCATCTATATCTGTGCCTGTTTCGGAGTCTAAAGGATTGTGCTCCTCATCCGACTTCATGGGT
>JZKD02S0469471.1:5505-16166 GCA_000966675.3 Picea glauca
CAGAGAGACGTAGTCTCACAGCATCGTGGTCTCAGCTCGGGGGTGGCTAGTGGTAAATCCGCTGGGAGTCGCTACGCCTACGGTTGGGTGGAAACGAGCACCCCTCTCAGCAGTTACTTAACCCTGGTGGTATTTCTGATAAGTGTTTTGCCTCTGGCACCTTGAGATATATGTCTTTTAATAATTATGCTCATAAGTTGTGGAACTATGAATGTTTTCATTATAAGAATGATTGTCTGGTGTTTAATCAGTACTAGTAGTTGTATATGCTTATAACAGAAAAACCACACATGGCTTATGTTGATAAATGAATTTCATTATGTTTAAGTCGAACCAAGTCAGACTTCCAGCCCATTCTCGGGAAGTTGTTTCCCCTTATCTATCTCCCGAAATGCCTCGGAATAGATATCTTCACAGAGATTCCCCCTCTGGAAAGGTTTACCAAGAACCTGTAAAAAGGACTTGGCTATGCAAGTCTTAAAAACCCTGTACGAGGAAGAACAAAGCTCTTAAACTCCCAAGGGAGCAGCGTAGGAATAAGTAATGAATCGATGGACGAGATCCTGTCGTAAGACCCCTAGTCATTCACAACCATTGGATTGACGAAAGAAACAAGGGCGTTACATACCTTGCCCTTTTTCCCTCTATCTTCGTGAATAGTGAGGAAATCGGGACCGTAGATCCCCAAGGTCTGTGGGAGTATCTGGACCGTTGGTTCTTCCACGTCCAGAGAATAGTGGGAGGGTGCACGACGAGGGATAGATCTGGGCCGTCAGATCTTATCTAAAGTACCCAACTGTCGTTGGATCTGTTAGGAAATGCAGGAGGGTTTAGCCTTGTGAACAAGGGTGAAAGTCCCGAGAGAGGAGTCGGTATCGAGGATTCAGGATTCGGGATTCCGGGAATCCTGATGATAAGAGATCGGGACACTCAATGGTGAAATTCCTGATATAGATCTAGACCGTCCATCCCTGAAGAACACGTGTCAGGAATCCGAAGGAAGTCGAAGTTCGGCACTTCGGGGTTTCTGGAGACAAAGGGAACGGTGTATCAAGGACCGCGAAATCGTGAAACACGATATCCCGACAGCTATGGTTTGTGGGCCACGGAAGAGTCAATGGTGGACAGGTGTCACCCCACATCGGGGTCCAGAACTTCGAAAGTTCTGTGAACCATTGCATTTGAAATCACGAGTCTCTGAAACGCAATTTCCCAATCGTCGAGGGAGTGTGGGCCACAGGCATTAGCGAGGAAATCCTAGCCGTAGATCCCGGATAGGACACGTGTCGGAGGATCCAGATTTTATCGGGGATCGACATATCGCAAGTCCCAGGGACATGTACATCGGGGCATTGAGAAACCCGAAACCTCGATAGGTGCATATGGTTGTGGTCATATAAGAGCAGGTCACATGGACTATGCTATAATCAGGAAGGGCATAAGCCAAGAGCGAACGTATCAGGATTCAGCATATAGTGAGTCATGTGGTTACGTGTATCGCAACATTGGAAAGCCTGAACCCCGATTGGAGACATAAGGCTGAGGTCTTGTGGATGATGGTCGCGTAGACCGAGGGCATAGCCAGGAGGGCTAGAGCGTAAAGAAACGTATCGGGTATCGGAGGATCGGGGATCCTGAGAACAAAGTATCCATACACTTTGATCCCGCGAAGTCTGAAATACCGATAGGAGCTAAGACCGTGGTCTTATGGATTAGCGGTCATGTGGGCCGGAGTTTAACCAGAAGGGAAAACCCGTCAAGGCATGTATTAGTGTTTTGGTCCATCGGGGTTCAGGGGTTAGAAATGTGAGTGTCATTGACCTCGCAAGTGCCGAATTCATGACAGGAGAAACCCCGATAGGGACGCAAAGGGTCAGTGTTTGAGCTACATCAGGTTTCGGGGAAATCACAAGACACAAATACGTGATCACGGGAATCGCGACCTCGCGAAGTCCGATTTCCTGGCTTTAAAGGGGAGATTTAGTGGAGAGCTTATGTGGATGCAGAATTTTTCCAGATAGGAAATAGAAGGACGTTAGAATCCTTCGGGCCGTGAAAGAAGAAAAGTTCCTGTGAGCGGATGTGGATAAAGGAAAAATATGGTCTGCGCTAAGCCCCGTAGGTCTCTGGGGATTCTGATCGTTGAGAAATAAACGAAAAATTTTGATCTCCGTAGTGGGTATGTGACACTCATACACTCCTTTTATGTGACAGGTTTTCCATCTAACTTAAATTCATGGCACCAAAGAAATCACCGAAGAAGAGTGAAGATACAGAGGAAGGAGATATCATATCCGACACTACTCCACACGCTATCGACTCAATTAAATCTTGGACACAAATCTTTGAATTCCTGGAATATGAAACCAAGAATTCTCCTACTAATTTCGAGAATCACTTTCGGGATATAGCAGAATCAGAGCTTCATAAGATCGCAGCGCGCCCTCGGATTATGGCGTACATTGACATGATCAATTGGGCCTTGGAGAAGGTCGATATCCCGACACGAAGCATTTTAAACGATCAAGGGGTCGTTGTCGGCTCATTCAAGCTAGAGAATATACAAGTAATGTATAAACTCTCACCAAATCCTAAGTACATTTATAATGCCGAGTTTTTAGTTGAATTTCAAAGGAAGGATTGTACTGAGGCAGACCAAACTTATCTCGATTTAATCAGAGAATGGTGGAGATGTCCATCGAAATTTAGGGCTGATAACCATGGAGTTTATGCCACAACATCTTTGAACGAATACATGGTCTATGTAGCCATTATGTTGTGTAGACTTTTCGGGAAAAAGAATCCCTGCCATTTTCCTGCAGAATGGGTGCCCTTTTTGGAAGAATCTTCAGAAGGATACACTTTTAACTGGAGTAAGATTTTGTTTGATAACCTAGCTCAAGAGGTTTCAAATTAAAAAGTTGCAAGATCTAAAGGTCATCCAGTGGCCTTTTACATGTCATCGTACATTATGGACGCAATCTGCTTTGTGACTCCTTTTCCCCTGATGAATTGGAGTTGGAATATAACCTGCCCCGAACCCATTCACGAGTATCACTCTATGCTATGGGAAGAAAATGTTAAGAATGCGTTTTATGAAATTTGTCATTTCATAGTAATTCCAGTGCATAAAATGTTTCATGGCTGTGAACCCCCTCGCATTTCTGATCCAGTCTCAGAAAATCTCAAAGCAATAGCCGACTGGTTTGTTGATGAAAACTTCTCTTACATTAGGGTTTATGGATGCTCAATTCCCCCTCACGCACTTTCGAAATTCCTCCCGGACAGACTGGTATTGAGGGAGTTAGCACATCAAATAGTGAAAGGTGGTATTGGAATAGAGCTAAAGGCAGCTCAAAAGAAATCCTAGCCTATCTTCCCTGTCTATGTCGGGAAATTTTCATTACTAAACCTAGGCCATTCTAAAGTGGAGGTTGAAGCACTAGAAGAAATAAAACTGGTAGATATTGAGCACAGAAAGCATGATCCTTATCAATTAGTAAGAAGACATTTGATGCACTGTAATATGAAAGCTTATGAGCACGAAAAATATGTTTATGATGATATATTCAAGGAGGTTAAAACTTATAAGGAGGTATTGAACAAGGTACAGGCATTATCACCCGACTTACAGACTGGTTTCATGTCCTTCCAAAGTCAGAGGCGAAGTTGTTTGCCAAAAATTTTGCAAGGTGAATCCACGACCCCTCCTCTAGAGCAGGAAGGGCCTCCCCTGGGCTTTGAAACAGATGTACAGGATAAAGCAAATACAAAGGGAAAAATGAAGGAGAGTAAAATGCCTTCACAAGAAACAGAAGTCCCTCAGATAGAAAAATCAGAGGCGGGGAAAGGAAAGGAGTTGGAAACACCCTCAGAAATCCCTGAGAGTTTTCCCAAAAAAGTAGGAGGAATAGCATCGACAGAACTTGGAAGTCCCATTACTTATTTGAATCCATTGCAGTCTACTTATGGAAACCCCCACGAGGGATCTCTATATGTTAGTGATCTTGAGCCTATTTCTAGGGATGAGTTTCCTTCATCCGATTATTTTTTCAGTAAAAAGAGAAAGGCTATCCTAAAACAGGAAATGCATCCAAGAGGAGATATGATGATTAAAAAGCACAAGATCATTATAGATGGACAAAAACTTAAAGAGGGAGAATTTGCTACAGAAATAGTAGGCACAATGGGAGCCTTAGCATCTACAAATTTATACTCTGTGGGCAATTTAACAACTATGTTGCAGCAAAAAGATCAGATGATGGCTCAGCTACAAATTCAATTAAAAGAGACTGAAAGAAGTATCAGTAGGGAGATAGAACAAGATCTAGAATGAGCCAGATGCAATGACATCCAAGAGATTAAGAAACTGAAAGCAATCTTAGATGAAGCAAACCTGAAGATACAGGTCAGCCAAGCACAGGTCCTACAACAACAGGAAATGAATAAACAATTATAGAACAAGATGAGTTCAATCCAAAATCAAGTGGTAGAAATGGAATCTTTTCAAGCCCAGGCTTCGGAAATTCATGCAAAAATAGAAAAAAAAACAACAGGGATTGATCTCTAAGCTAGAAATTATTCAAACTTACTTTCAGGAGACAAGCAGATCCTTGGATAATATTCTCCTAAAGGAAAGAGAGAGAAAAGTAGCCAGAACCACTTTTCAAAAGGCAGTGACTCTTTCAGCAAAAGAGGAAATTGGAAAGACTCATAAGTTATATGTTTCAGAATAGATCAAAGGGGATATAATACTCAAGGTTTGGGAGGCAAGCCTCGCCGAAAACAAAAAAATAGCCAAGGAGGTTAATGATGATTGCCAAGCAATTTTTTATCTTCTAGATAAGGATTCGTTGAACTTTGGAAGAGACAACTGTCCTGGATTATAAGGGGAAATTAACATTGGTAACCATCAGTTAAGATTCAAGGAGGAGCTGAAAGAAATTTAGGTAGAGATCTCACATATAAAAGTAATTGATGTTACATAGATTAACAGGTGGATGGTGAGGCCTAATTTAAAGTTACAAACCATTGAGTTTACAGGAAAGATAGTTGACGACCGTCTACCAAGACTACAGAGAAAATTCTTCCTATTCGAGGCGAAAAATATTCCAGAGGCTCCTAGAGTGTTGGTGCACCTCCTGGGAAAATGTATTGATTGTCTCAAAGAAGAAGAAGCAGTTTCATCATCAAAGAATTAAATTATTATTTTGAAAATTTCATCATCGAAATTAATCAAAGAAGATAAATATAGAAATAGAAACGGTTCACTATTTCATATTCATGTAACCGCTAGTCTTCGGAAATTAGTTAATCACCAACAGAAAAAAAGGTGGGGTGATCATGTATAAATATAATTTCACAAGACTGAGAAAAGGCTTTTCGTTTTTTGGGAGCCGATTGTATTAGAAGTTTTCCGATTTATAATAATATAGATGATGCAGAAGAGATTTTGAATTTTGTCACCTTGAAGCTATGTGTTCCTTCACTCTGTTTTCAATATCTTTCAATATCTTTTATTCCATGTCTTTCTAATGAATGATCAGTTATAGTTTAATTCAAAATTCCACTGTAGTTTGAATTCATTTGATTATCTAATCATTTACAGTTTTTCCTCTGTGATTGCTATCAGCAGTTTCAAGACCTGTAGGTCTGTTGGATGGTTATATCTTATACTTCATTAGAAATTTCATTTTTCTTCCCTTCTTCTGTTATGATATGAGATTCTTTCAAGATTAAAGCCTCATATTCTCCAATAGTGTTTGTTTGTGTTTATTTTAATATTCTCAAATTACTTCAAGTACAGGAAATGACCTTTACTTTTATTATGTTATTATTTTGAGTTCCAAAATTCCTTTTCTATTTCATCCCACAAAACTAAAGCAACAAAATTTCTAAAACTTTTTATAATTTAATAAAATTTTAATCCTCATGACTGTCCCAAGTAATAGACAACCTAACATAGAACCCGGCCTACAGGATCAAACTAGCATTGCTTTGAACTTATTTAATACTATCCTGCAAACAACAACTACTCGAGTCGAATTAGAACATTCATGGGCAGTTATTGAGAGAGAAATCAGCATCCAAGAACAATGGGAAGCTAGACAAAGACAGTTGAGAAACCAACTCTGATTTACCCTTCATAATTGATTTTTACTCCTCAATTCTCTTTATTTTTTTATGTCTTGATGGTATACTTTAGAGACTTAAAGTATAAACTCAGAAACAACAGATCCAATTAGTTGTTTGTACAGGGTCGGACCAATCTCGTTGGAAAGAGAAGAAGACACAATTTGTTTCTTCAGATTCATCACCATTGGTGTAGCCATGGGCTTACAGTTCAACATCCCAAACTTTTTCAATATCTCAACTATGTACTTCCCCTGAATCAAGAAGATCTCATCGGTTCTTTGCCACACCTCTAGTCCCAAGAAGTAGTGCATCATACCAAGGTCCTTCATCTCAAACTCAAAGGCCAATGCATACTTGCATTCAACAATAAGGCTCTCTGTACCAGTGAGGAATAGATCATCACCATAGAGGACCAAAATAAGGGACTCGCCATTAACAGTCTTGTAGTACAGGTTGGGATCAACAACACTTTTATTGAAGCCCAAACTCATCAGGTATCCATCAATCCTCGCATACCAAGCTCAAGGTGCCTGCTTGAGCCCATATAGGGCCTTCTTCAACTTGCACACATGAGACTCCTTTTCATGTATCATGAAACCATCTGTTTGCTCGATGTATACTTATTCGTCAATCTCTCTAGTGAGAAAGGTTGTCTTCACATCCATCTGATGTAGTCTCCAACCCATGGATGCTTCAAGGGAAATAATCGTCCGAATAGAAGTGTATCGAACAATAGGAGAAAATGTCTCCTCATAATCTATTCCCTCCACCTAAGAAAATAATCTAACAACAAATATTGCTTTGTGCTTCTCGATGCTCCCATCAGTTGTGTGTTTGATCTTATAGATCCACTTGGAAGTCACTATAGACTTCCCCTATGGTCTTGGAACAATAACCCACACATCATTCTTCATGATGGAATGATACGCCTCCATCAAGGCATCTCTCCATATTGGCTGGAAAGATGCCTCCTCATAACAAGAAGGCTCAGGATCAATTATGTGGTTCATAGTTGCGACATAGCATGAATATATTTGAGGTCTCTTTCTCTCTCAGAAGTTACCACGAGGAGTTGCATGTCCTTATGCTTCTTGTAGAGTCTGATGATCCCATGTAGGTTTATTCTGACCTATTGTAATATCTTTGGGAAAATCAACTAGAGCTACAGGATCAACATGATCAATTTGATCAATAGGCTCAACTGTCTCCCTCTAAACTGTTGGAGGGTGAGGGGGAGAAGGCGTCATCTCTTCATGTCTCTCACTATAAATCTCCATGTGAGATCCTCTAGATCTCCTGAAGGCTACCTCCTCCTCAAGGGTAACATCTCTGCTCACCTCAATCTATCTTTGACCAGGGATGCAGATCCGGTATGCCTTCGAAAACTTACTGTACCCCACAAATGTACACTTTATGCTTGAAGGGTCTAGCTTCGTCCTTTTCTCCTTGGGTACATGAATGTATAATGGACACCCAAATATCCTAAGTTGTCCAACCTCAGGCTTCACTCATGAATTGTATCCATACTAGACATCTCGTGGTTCCCTCGTGGAACACATGTCTAAGACATATCAAGGTTCCCTCATGGAACCAATGTATTCCAATACAGATCAAGGTTCCCTCATGGAACCAATGTCTTCCAAGGCATATCGAGTTTTCCTCATGAAACCAATTTCTTGGTTCACTCACCTGATCGTATGAGGCACATCAGTATAAAGTCCACATTTCCCCCTACTAGTTCACACAGGACCCTCCAGGGAGAATGTCGTACATTGTTGCCTCAACCATCAACACATTGACACAAGCTTCATGTGATCTCGACTAAGGAGGGTTTGTCACTACTTCTCATGTCCATCTCGATCACTCCTCACCAAATAGTTGTGTAGTATTTTCCTCCATTGGTCTCCATATGGAAACCTTCATCACCCACAAGCATCTCTACAACCACAAAACTTGTACAATTTGATCCAGTCCCAACATATATATTTGGTAGTCATGCATAACGCCCAATGTTTAGAGGATATAGTTCAAAAAGGTATTTAGCCACAAGTTCTCCTAGCTCAATATTGCAGTGAATTCAACAAGAACCCCATCTTAGTAGAGCGACATTCAAACAACCATGCACCAAGGTTGGCGCTGAAGTCAGAGAGAATAAGATGCATGAATAAATGAACGTATTACTAAGAAAGTTGTCAGAGAGAATAAGATGCATGAAGCAATGCCTGTATTTACAATCTATAATGGAGATTTTGTGTGATGTAGTTGAAGAACTCAATGTACGACATTGTGACACCAACCCAAAATGTTCAACGTTATCCAACCATTCTACAATCCTGATCAATCACATTATGTTGCAGAAGCCAAAAATATTAGTGCAGACAACTTGGCTAGACTACAATCCTCTGAAATCAATGCCAGTCTAGAAACCAATAACCTTGATGCAGTAAATTCCACTTTACAATCCTCTCAAATGAAAGCATATTCAGTTGATCCACTAGTATTGCTAATCAAAGATACTAACAATTGTGATGAATATAAACACAAATCCAACTCCGAAATCTTTTCCGTGACAATAAAGAATTGTGTTCTTCTATTAAAGGACAAGACATTGCCAGTGGACAAGATTATTTTACAACAACCAGTGGTCGTCGTCTTTCTATATCCAGAAACACACATTGTGTAGAAATTGTGGAGGCACTTTCATTGGCAGCCTTGCATCCTCATTGAGATAACTTCTAGGGTAGAACTTGTTATAGAGGTTGTACAAGAGCTTGGAAAGTTGGTAGTCTTTCAACCTTAATTATTTTGAACAACTTAAAATTGAGTTTGAAATCTAAAGAACATATTTCGTTTACCCTTTGTGGAAGGTTTTAATATGCCTTTTTTTTGTTATATATATTACGTGGAAGTCATGGCTCATGTTGTTATTTATATTACATGGAAGTC
Source organism: Picea glauca (assembly GCA_000966675.3). NCBI lineage: Eukaryota > Viridiplantae > Streptophyta > Pinopsida > Pinales > Pinaceae > Picea > Picea glauca. Next base: position 14,587 of record JZKD02S0469471.1, read on the forward strand.
GTGGCTCACATTCTTCAATTCAGCATTGAATATGAGTACACAGGGACTCCTTTGGCTTCTAATCATCTGTCTCCTGCGCTATCTCTCTTATTTTCCTGGGTCATCTCGTGAGGGAGTCAAGCCGAGTCCCGTTCTGATACCATGTTGTTTTTTCTTCATATGAGATGAGATATGGTCAATGTGCTTTATTACAATGATGAGTGTTCCATATATAGAGAACATATGGTGACCATCCACAAAAGGATGCGTCCCTTGGTTAATAAATAACTATTTATTATTATTATTATTACTTATTATATATATGATTTAATAATTAATAATTATATTAATAATTATTAATCTAGAAGAATGTCTTCCCGATGTTGTCCAAACATCAACATAGGGAACATGAACAAAGACATGTTACTTAACAACGTTGAAATTTGTTGGGAAGATGGTCACCCTTTTTACTCTCACAAGTTAAACATCATGTATAATGGTCGTCAAAGACAAATGATATAATCTCCATGTTTTGTGTTTGTCACTATTCATATGCTTCCCATAACCATCCAATATTTCTCCTTAATTTTCTTCGAAATTTATGGATCCCATCATCCAATTTTATGCATCTTTACTTACATGTAGTCTTCTTAGCATTGTTAAGTGAAATGTAATATTAGAAAGAAAAAATTACCAAGCAATTCCTATTGTTGGATGCCAAATAGGTTGTGAGCCTTTAAAATCAATGTATGATAGTACATTATAACCTGAATTGTGTGTTAGCACCTTGAGATCATATAAGGATTCCACATAATGTTTTGATCAAACACTACCTAAAATTGCCATGAAAATGACATTTGAAAAAGTTAAACGAGTCTTTGTGTTGGCTTCTCATATAAGTTGGCAGGACATGAATCAAAATGATTATGTTTCCCTTGTATGGAACTTATCACATATACATTACAATAACTCAATAAATCTCTTTTCTATTTAATGATTTTAAATGAAGATTCAATCAAAGAGTAAAGAATGACTTCATAGTGTTTTAGATTTTTGCATTTTTTAATGTTTTTCTCTTCAAATAAATCTTTAAAAAATTGTTCCATCATTATCCTTTATGGATTGATAAATGAACATTATTAAATTTAAAAATTATTAAAAAACAATCTCTTTTTTTAATTTCTAAATTTTTCAAAACATTATTATATTTAAAATACCAAATTTCTAAATTCCCCTTTTCTAAATTTCCGAAAACATTATTGTGTTTGAAATAAAAATCAAACACAAGCATAAAATAATTAATCGTGTAAGCCATCAAGTCTCAGCAAGAGACGACATATGAGGAGAGATTGAAATATGTCCATATATCTATAAGAAAGAGTTTGGTAACCTCTAGTGATAGCCAATCATGGTTTTTTGATAATGGATATTAAAGTTATTAGTCCTCGCTGAAGGCAAGTAAGGACTATAGCATTTAAGGACTTTAAGGACAATAGCATTTGATTGAGTGTTGACTTTGTATTAGTTTGGTGTTGACTATATATTTGTTGTTTATATATTTTTTTTCCAATTTATAATGTTCAACATAATAAATTGAAAAA
>JZKD02S0469471.1:28506-47484 GCA_000966675.3 Picea glauca
TGCATAAGTAATCCTTAATTTATGTGTTGCAAACTGATCCTGTTGCTTTAAACACATAACATTTCACTTGCAATAATTATTCAAGTTTTTCAAGTCTTCTTCATTTTTAGATCAGGTTGCTAACTCCAAATCATGAGTTGCATAGTTCCTTTCATGCTCTTTCAACTTTCTGGATTCATAACAAATTACGAATCAATTCTGACTGAGAAATCCTCCCAGTCCTTCTTTGCATGCATCGATGCATACCACGAAATCTTCATTTGGATCTGTGATCCTCATAATTGGAGCACTGGTTAACAGTTGCTTCAATCGCTGAAAGATTTTCTCACAATATTCTGTCCACTGGAACTTCTTCTCCTTCCTTTGTAAGGAAGTGATAGGGTGAGCTAACCTTGAGAACCCTGCGATGAACCTTCTGTAATAACCAGTTAGACCCATAAAGGATCTGACTTCTGTCACATTCTTTGGCACTGACCATTCTTTGATGGCCTCAATCTTTTCAGGATCTACCGCTATCTCATATTTCGAAATAATATGCCCCAAGTAATGGATCTGCTCCTGATCAAACGATCACTTGCTCAACTTGGCATACAGTTGGTGCTCTCTTAGCACCTGCAACACCATCCTAAGATATTGTTCATGCTCTTCCTTTGACTTGGAATACACCAGAATGTCATCCAGGAATACTATGACAAACTTGTCTAGATAGTCCCTGAACAGACCATTCATCAAGCACATAAAAATAGTAGGTGTGTTTGACAGCCTAAACAGCACCACTGTGAACTCGTAATGACCATACCTTGTTCTAAAGGTAGTCTTGTTGATGTCTTCATCCTTTATCCTTACCTAGTGATATCCCGACCTGAGGTCTATCTTCTAAAACATCTTCGCATCCTTCAACTAATCAAAGAGGTCATCAATCCTAGGAAGAGGATACTTGTTCTTTATAGTTACCTTGTTTAATTGTCTGAAATCGATTCACAATCTCAGTGTTTCATCCTTCTTCATGAAAAGAACTGGGGCACCCCAAGGTGACACACTTGGGCATATGTACCCCTTCTTCAGAAGCTCCTCAAGATGCAATTTCAGTTCTTTCAGCTCTGGCGTACTCATTCTGTAAGGAGCTTTCGATACTAGAGATGCTCCAGGCATCAAGTTTACAGAGAAGTCAATATCTCTTTTCGGAGGTAATCCCGGTACCTCCTGAAATACATCTTATAACTCCTTTAGTACCACATGATATCCAATACCTGACACCTTATCCTTGGGTGTTTCCTCCACATGGGATACAAATAATTGACAGCCTTTTCTGTAGCACTTCTTCAGCTGCATTGTTGAGATTTCCCTGATAGAAACATCTATGGGAATTCCTTGGATTGTTTTCCGATTTCCTTCCTCATCCAGGCAAGTGAATTCCTTGCTACGACAATCCAAGATGGCATGGTGTTGGTCCAACCAGTCCATCCCAATTATAAAATCATAAGATCCTAAAGGCAGAATATTCAATTCAACCTTTGTGCTCAATCCATTCATGTCCACAGGACAGGACTTAACCAACTTAGTGACTTTCCTCTTGGTTCCTGTAGCCAATTGCACTAACCAAGATTTTTCATGTTTGCTTCTTGATAAATGCAAACTTTCCACCACTCTAGGATCTATATAACTATGGCTATCCCCTGAATCAATTAAAATAGTAAAGGCATGGTCATTAATCATACATTCCACTTCAATATTGTGTGACTGAAATTCAACTTGCTTGTTGTCCAGGGATGCGTAAATCCTTGGCATTCCACTGCCCATGTCCTCCACTGTTTTAGCTTGCTGAACATTGTGGACAACTCTCACTTTATCATTTTTGTGAGGGCAATCTTTGTACCTATGGTTTTCTTTACAACCCCAACACTCCATAGATGTCTGTCTTGGCATTTTTCCACCCATTTCAGCCTTTCTAGGTTCTCTAAAAGATGGTTGTCCCTGAGGACTATTTATGAAAAAGGGGGTCTTAGTTTCCTTCTTCCCCTGATCCATCTTGAATTTCTTCTTGTTTTCCCAGGCCTTTTGGAAGGTAGGCTTTTATTTTTGTTGTTCATATAAACATTTCGCCCTCCTTATCATTTCTTTCATGGTTTTTGGGTCATCATATTGAATCTTGTCACCAATGGAAGGTGGAAATCCACTTAGATATCTTTGAATCTTCACAGTCTCATCCTTGATGAACGAAACATACTTCAACAATTCCAGAAACCTTCATTCATACTCATCAATGGTCATGTTACCTAGCTTGAGTTCAAATAACTCTTTCATCTTTCTGTCATAACATCTCTTAGTCAAATACTTCTTCTCGAAATACCTCTTGATATATTTCCAAGTGATATATTTTTCTCTAATGTGTTGCACCTGCACAAGCTGATCCCACCACATAAATGTCTTTCCCTTTAGTTGATACATTGCAATTCTTCCTTCTGCATGAGAGGAATAATTCTGTAGTTGGAAATATTTTCTCATGCCAAGCAACCATGTTTCGGCATCTTCCTCCTTCTTATGTTCTCCATCAAACGTAGGAGGTTTAATCTTATTCATTTCGCCCTTCAGTTCATCCACTCCAGATCTCGTATGCTTTCTGGTAGGAGATGGGCTTGAACTATTGTGTGCCCTTCCCTTGGAGCGACTTTGGGAGTGATGATGGTGTCTACCAACACTCCTTAATCTTCTCCCCTCAAAATTTCGATGACTCCCTATTCTGCTCGAGTCACTCTCCTTATCCAACTTCTTTTCTATTCTCTCCAAACTCTTTAACAAATTTACGTTGAATTCACCTTGTTTATCCTGAGTTTTCCTGAGCTTTATGCTATCTTCTCGGCCAGTTTGGGCATCTTTCTACAATTTTTCAATGATTTTCATCATATGCCCTTCCTTATCCATTTCCTTTCCGTGCCCATTGGAGTTCGAGCCTTCAACTCCCAAGTGGACTTCCATTCCTTCTCTTTCATTCTCTGAACTGGAAGCAATCCATGCCTCTTCCATTTCTTTGCACTCCGAGGTGATTCTAATTGGTTCTGGCACTTGTCAAACTTTTGCAATCACAATGTGCAGACAACAAAAATTTGTCAGGCCATCTCTCCTTAACAAATTGCACACATTCAAAACCAATCTGATTTAAGAAAACATTTTGATTTCATGAATCCTCTGAGATTTGCTCGGCTCTGTAACTTTTGGGTGATAGCCCCCTCTTTCTTAGTACCCATCCCATGCAATCATGAGCCGTTACCAAACGCTAAACTACTAGGTGCTACTTGGTCTTTCGGTCTTCAGAGATTTCAAAGCACACAAAACCATCTCTCGGGGTTCCGATTACCGAGCTCGCGAAGTTGAGTGGATCAACGGTCCACGTTTACCCATCATCCAATGGTTGAAATCCACTGTGGTATTTCCGTCTTCAAAGTTTTCTAGACTTCGGGACTTCGGACCTCGGGACTTCGGGACTTCGGGACTTAAGACCTTGAGAGTTCCCACACTTGTTTCTTCCCAATCTTTGGACATCCGAAATTTCAATCTACTTTTCCCTTCGGGCCCACATAGTAGATCTTTCACCAACTAAGGTGGTGGCACGTGGCAAATATAGGAAGGTCCACTTCACCTTCGGCGACATCATCGGGTCCCACCCTACTCACTTTTCATTTCGGAGTTTTGGGCATCAGAAGTTCGTGCATCCGCACATCTCGTTTCTCTCGATAGTCGAATCCCCAAAAGGTTTCCAGGATAACTCTCATGCACCTTCTCCGGATCTGACGGTCATGAGGGATCTCATTTCCTCCCAAACAAATCCTATGGATCCAACACTTCTAGTGTTGAGATCTCTCGCTCCTTGTGGCCATATACCACACTGGTTGCAGTTTTACTATATCGCTACACCTCCTGAGCTTTGTAACATGGCCAAGCAACCCCTTGCCACTCAGGAACATTATAGGGTCCAAAAATTGGTTCTTCCTCACACAACTTCCACCTGAAACCTCAGGTCTAATGATCACTTATCTGGCCCATCTAGTCTTAGCATTGAAACCTTGGGTCAGAACTCGAATTTTGTCTACTTCGACAACAATTATTTTCGAAAATCTTGCTTCAACTTCCACTAACATGGCCCATCCAGGCTCAGTGTATAACCATAGCTCTGATACCATATTGTAACATCCTCGGTCACCAACAGGCCGAGCAATGCTACCAAACACAACCTTAACTTAGCCTTTTGAGCTCTGATACTGAAATGTAACATCCCCGACCATCAACCCACTTGTCAGGCAACGCTACTACGCAGAACATTCTCATACTTATATATAACATGCATATTAAATCTAATTAACAGATTTTTCTAAACAATACCGAGTAAGCACATGATTACTGCTAATATACATCATCAAGGACATTAACAATAATTCATATGTGCAATAGAATACATGATAACATATAAGCATCACAGGCATGCAAAACATAATATTAAGCACAAACTGATACTTATCTTTGAAACTGTAGTAATTCCACCAACTGGATGCAGACCTTCCACGAACCTCCCAGCCTTAGACCGCATTGCTCATCACTCTCAGCAGGAGCTCACCCCCAAGATAGGACTAAGCTCCACTGGGCAAGGAATCCTAGGCTAGGCAAGGTCAATAGAAGACACACAGTTACAGAGGAAGGATTATCTCTCGAAGTTTCAATTACCGAGCTCGCGAAGTCGAGTGGATTAACGGTCCATGTTTACCCATCATCCAACAATTAAAATCCACTGTGGTATTTCCGTCTTTGAAGTTTTATGTACTTCGTGACTTCGGACCTCGGGACTTCAGGACTTAGGACCTCGAGAGTTCCCACACTTGTTTCTTCCCAATATTTCGACATCCGAAATTTCGATCTACTTTTCTCTTCGAGCCCACATAGTACAGCTTTCACCAACTAAGGCGATGGCACATGGCAGATCTAGGAAGTTCCACGTCACCTTCGGCAATGTCATCGCGTCCCACCCTGCTCACTTTTCGTTTCAGAGTTTCGGGCATCGAAAGTTCGTGCATCCGCATATCTCGTTTCTCTCGATAGTCGAATCCCCGAAAGTTTTCCAGGATAACTCTCATGCACCTTCACCAAATCTAACGGTCATGAGGATCTCCTTTCCTCCTGAACAGATCCTATGGCTCCAACACTTCTGGTGTTGAGCTCTCTTTCTCCTTGTGGCCATATACCACACCGACTGGGGTTTTACTATATCACTACACCTCCTGAGCTTTGTAACACGGCCAAGCAACCCCTTGTCACTCAGGAACATTATAGGGTCCAAAAATTGGTTCTTCCTCACACAACTTCCACCTGAAACCTCGGGTCTAATGACCACTTATCCGGCCCATCTAGGCTCAGCGTTGAAACCTTGGGTCAGAACTTGAATTTTGTCTACTTCGACAACGATTCTTTCTGAAACTCTTGCTTCAACTTCCACTAACATATCCCATCCAGGCTCAGTGTTGTAACCATGGCTCTGATACCATATTGTAACATCTTCAGTCACCAACAGGCTGGGCAATGCTAACACAACCTTAACTTAGCCTTTTGAGCTCTGATACCGAAATGTAACATCCCCGACCATCAACCCACTTGTCAGGCAACACTACTACGCAGAACATTCTCATACTTATATATATAACATGCATATTAAATCTAATTAACAGATTTTTCTAAACAATAACGAGTAAGCACATGATTACTGCTAATATACATCATCAAGGACATTAACAATAATTCATATGTGCAACAGAATACATGATAACATATAAGCATCACAGGCATGCAAAACATAATATTAAGCACAAACTGATACTTATCTTTGAAACTGTAGTAATTCCACCAACTACATGCAGACCTTCCACGAACCTCCCAGCCTTAGACCGCATTGCTCATCACTCTCAGCAGGAGCTCACCCCCAAGATAGGACTAAGCTCCACTGGGAAAGGAATCCTAGGCTAGGCAAGGTCAATAGAAGACACACAGTTGCAAAGGAAGGATTCTCTCCCAGGAGTCACTTACGCCCACTGCTCACAGACCCTCATTCCCCACATGCTTATCCCACCCAGGAATATACACCTTCACTGTCACCTGGACAGTCCTTCGGTTGCTAAACCTCCCTTTCCTTGGGCTTCAGCAACAGACCGGACTGGAAGTCTCTGAGCTCTATGGCAGCTACAGAACCCCTTCCAAGAGTTCTCACTTCCTCTGCGCACTCTCTCACCTGGAGAGAGTCGCTCATAGGATTGGAAACATGTTCTCTTGACCAATTCCAGCACAGTGAGGACATAACAACAAGGCTCAACAACACATAGTCAATGGCAGCAACCTCACATGGTCAAGAACTACGCAGCCACAACAGCCCACTGGGATAGCACAACACGACTCAAGAAATTTCGGGTTTCTCAACCATGCAACACAGGATGGGTTCATGGTTCTGGTTTCAGAAATGCATGAGGGTGTACAGAGATCCCACGTAGAGACTTAACGGTTCAGGTAAGAATTCCCTAGAACAAACATCGAAATATAGGTCGATCATGGACACCCGTGAGTTCAGACGGAGGATGGAAAAATGGGAGGTCGAACCCCCAGCATGGCTCCCTTCATTGGTTTTAATTGCATGCGCTCAAGTTGACACCTCTCTCCCTGGGGTTGCATGCTCCCCATTTTTCACATGTTCCCCCTTCCAGGAACTTAAGATAAAACATAAACATTTACACAGCTTTGGAATAATATTTAATTATTATCCCCAAGGTCTTAAGCTCTTAAGATTATCCCTTCTCCCAAACTTTCAGACCCCTCTCCCTTACCCAGACTTTGTGGAAGCTTAGTCCCCCATCACTCATTCATCGTGGTCGGTCCACACACAGAGATTTTTTTATATTAATAATGTGCATCATTACATGTACAAAAATCAGGCTCTTAGCCTTCAACACTTAGGCTCTCTGGCCTAATAAACACATAATCCCACCAGCTTATATAAAATTGGCTCACTAGCCTATAAAACATAATTACAATTCATAATGCAATTGGGGCACGTTCTTGGGGTATTACAGCCCCCAAACCAGATTTGATAAGGTAAAAATGTGAAACTGAGGGATATAGACAACCACCCCCTCCACACAAAAGTTGATCCTCTGATGCATCCCCATCAAAGTATCCCCAAAAACTAGAATTATCAAAAGTTTCCTCCCTAAAAATTTGGGCAAGACTGACCCCCTCCCCTCCCGATTTAGAGAAGTAATTCAGGATACCAATAGACATAGCAACCACTCTAGTTTTCATAGTGACCTCATCTTTGAAAATAACATTGTTCTGAGCCATCCAGATCCCCCAAGCTATGATGATAGGAAATGCCCTTGAATCATGGTTCCCTATCGCATTCAGCCAATCCTTCAAGGCATCACCAAAAGAAATACCTTGCCAACACCAATGTGTATTTATCAAGGTTTGGGATTCTTCCCAAACCCCCCTAGTAAATACACAACGCATGAAAAGGTGATCCATCATTTGCATTTGTTCTTTGCAAAGTGGACACCATCCTGAACCATTGAACTGCCTATTTTGAATATTGTCCCAAGTTGGAATTTTGTTCTCCATAATCGACCAGACCAGGATCTTCCCTTTTGTCGGGAAGTGTTGTTTCCATAGTTTCTTCCACCACCATAGTTGTTCACGCTGGTGTATATCCACACTTAGTTGTGCATATCTTGCTTTTGGAGTATAAACCCCTCCTAGATAACTATCCTAGAGTAACTCATCTTCCCTATCATTCAAGCGAATATTAGCAACCTTTAATGCCTATACATACCTGTCCCAATGAGTGATAGCATCATCATAAAGTCCCAACCTCCACCTAGACAACGATCCTTGTTTCCAAATATTGGTTGTGGCTGGGTCCCCAACTTGTGCTAAGTGTATATACCCCCCACGCACCAACAACAAATGAGTCCTAGCATTCATTAGATGTCCAAGATTACTTCCTGCCCACGGATCTAGTCCAATCTGGACCATCCTGCCTGAACCAATCCTCCAAGCCAGAACATTCCCAATCAACACAAATGCCTTAATTATAGCTTTCCAAATAATAGAGATACCATAAATTATTTTGATTGGATCTTGAACCCAATCATGAATGGATAGAGGCACAATATATTTATGGTGAACAACTCTGGTCCATAGGTTGGAAGTGTTGATCAACCTCCAAGTACACTTAGCTATGAGAGATTTGGAGAAAAGGAATATGTTTTTCAGCCTCCATCCCCCTAAGGCCTTCGGAACCACAATCCTCTCCCATCGGACCCACGACATGACCTGCTTTTCCTTGTTTCCCGTCCACAAATAGGAAAAACAATTTTTCCTTGCATTTTCCAGGATTCATTTTGGGATCCAAGATAAGGACATCCAATAAATCAAGATTCCCTCCAGTACTGACTTAATTAGTACAAGCATCCCATCCCTTGAAAACCACTTATGGCTCCACACCTTCAGCCTTTTTTCTAATTTTTCAATGAGCCACATCCAGTGTGTCTTCCTGTAGTCATTTGGCTTTAATTGAAATCCAAGATATTTTGGCCCCACATCCATCTCAAGCACCTGAAAGGGGATATTTGAAGTAATGTAATGTATCTCATCTACTTCCAATGATGCAAGATTAATGGTAGATTTATGATCATTGATCATCATACCTGTAGCCATTTTGAATAGTGTAAGACCTTCACACAATTTATCAGTATCGCGCCTTGATCCATCACAAAATATTAATATATCATCTACAAAGAGCAAGTGGGAGATGTACATTACCTAAGAAATTTTTATTCCTTTGAACCTACCTGAGTTCTTTGCCTCCTCCGAAAAACAACTAAGACCCTATGCCACCAGAAGGAAGAGCAGTGGGGACAAAGGGCACCCCTTCCTCAACCCTCTTTCAAAATGAAAAAATGAGGTAGTTGAGCCATTAAGCATGATAGAGAAGGAAATAGTGGATAGGCATCCCATCACCCAATTTGTAAAATCCACCCCAAAACCTAGGTGTATTAGTAACATGATGATATAAAACCAATTTACTCTGTCATATGCTTTGGAAAGATTTATTTTCACTACAACCCCTTTAATTTTTCTAGTTTTCATACTGTGCAGACCTTCTTGTGCTACCCCAATTTCCTCATGTATCTGTCTACCCGCCAGAAATCCAAACTGTTCACTTGAAATATTTCTTGAAAGAATATCCTTTAATATTCTACTAATAACTTTCGATATGATATTGTAAACACAATTGCATAAGGAAATTGACTGGAATTCATCAAAGGAGGAGGGGTTATCCGTCTTTGGTATAAGGGATATAAAGGTTGAATTAATAGGATCATGAATGTGACCATCCACCCGAGATTCTTCCACCACCTTCAATACGTCACGTCCCACTAGATCAAAGAAGCCCAGGTAAAATTCAATAGGCCAACCATTAGGCCCAAGAATTTTTCCCTTTTGAAAAGAGTAAATGAATTCCAATAATTCCTTCTCTATGACCATTGCCATTAATTTCTTATTGTCCTCCTCCTCCACAAAACGTGTAAATAACCTAGCTACTTGAACAATTTTTACAATGGAAGTCCCCTCCTGATCCTTGAATAGGTCCTAAAAATGCTCAAAGCCCATGGAAGCCAGTCCTTCAAAAGTGTGTACTCCTTCTCCATCCGCCTTCTTTAATTCCCATATTGTATTTGACATTTTCCTACCTTTGGCATATGCATGAAATAATTTTTTTATTCTTATCCCCACATGAGAGCCATAAAGCACGTCTCTTTAACCTCCACAGATCTTATTTTTCCTTCAGTAAATCTCTTCTCCTTTTCTCCAACCTAACCTGATTCTCCTTTTCATCGCGAGTAATAAAACGATGCTCATTTCCTTCCTGCGGCTCCTGAAGAAATTGTTCAATGTGACTCAACTCATGATCCTCCTTAACCTTTTTTTCATGAGCCCAAGTAATAGTTTTTTGTTTGATCCTTTTCAAGTTTTCCATAAACTAGAAAACCACATGATTATGATAACCAGGCTCAATAAGGATTGATCTAGGTCCCCAAACTTTTGCACCACCTAAGGAAAAATTAAATTCTCCACCAATAATGACCTCCCTTCCAAAAAACCAAGAACACTTAGAAATAGATTCCCAATATTTATGCCTATCTAAATAGGGGCCATAGATATTTACAAGAGTCAACGGATGACCCAACTCTGCAGAGAAAATATTTAACCTGATCCCCAATTCAAAACCCCAAACATTCTCCCAATTACACTTCTTTAATAACCACCCAGTAGCCAACCCCCCAGACCCTCCCCTGGCATTAACCGCAAAAAAATCCCATCCAGTGAGAAAAGAATCTAAAACCGCCACCATTGATTCACTAACCCCCATAGTTTCCTATAGAAAAATTACATCCAAAGATAAAAAGTCCACCAACCTTCGCAAAGACGATTTTTTGGATGGGTTCACCAACCCTCGACAATTGAAAGACATGATTTTCATGTGGTAACCTCCCCTTAGGTTTTCTTTTCTCTAAGCACCCATTCGATGGAGTATTTCCTACCTAAGGCCAAATCTAATCTATCCCAAGCTTGAGCCAATAGAAGGTGAGACTTTCTACCCCTGCCTTTGACAGACAAGGAACCACGAGATAAGGAACCCAAGCCATGCCCTCCCAGCGCGACCTCACCACCCAATAAGTATTCCTCTTTTAGAATGGACCTGTTACACAAAGCGTACGGACCCTACTGTCATCCAATGACAAGTTTTTGGAAGCCAGTGGGGTCACACAAGGAGAGGGGTTAGTTTCTCCTTCAAACGAGACCAAAGGAGTAGCTGACAAGGGGGTAGTAGAATTTGTACTTATGGAAGCCCAAGGATGGATGGGACCAGATTTCCCTAAAACCACATCTGCACCCGTTGAATCCAAAGGAATAACCAAGCTAGCCAAAGGGACACCAGGGACCAATGTTCCCAATGAAGAGGCCAAAGGCATGGCTATGGGGGGAGGATAAGAATCCCCAACAATTGGAACCAAACAAAAGGAGGAAACAAGATTTGAAGGAAGAGGGATAGAATTTGCCCTTTATTCTCATGTGTGTAGATTCATTGTCGTTTATTATCTAGTGATCAAGGATGTCTTATGATGATGGGCCGCAATTGGAAGTACACAAAACCAATTACTTTAAAATGAAAGATTATGTCCATTATCGACATTCCTATAGTTGTGGTGATAGCTTCTATTGATGAAGAGAACAGGTCAGCCACCTTTAATGCACATCCAACTATTTTCACTATTTTTAATATCGAGCCTTTAGGTTGTAATTTATTTTTATTTTTCTATATGTATGATTGGGGATGTTGGAGCCGCCTTTACAAGTGGTTGAAATATAATCCTTGCAACCAAAAGTTTACCCTGACATGCGAAGTGGCGTTAGCTGTTATAATCCTAAGTCACCATCGCATAACCATTAAGCGAGTTTATCACTTTTATTACCTCAAGCTATCACGCTTCGGGAGTTACAAGTTGCAAGGTTTCCAAACTCCGATATGCGAAGTCACTAAATGGTTTCAAAAGTTCACCCTGGTTGGTGTCAGGGGTAAGTCACTTTAAACCCTAGTTAAGCACTGTCAGGGTTTCGCGACTCGGCAATCGCTCTCCCAAAAAGCTATACCTTCGTAGCCCTGATTCGCGAAGTCGCGATTCCTATTAGTTAAGCATGGGTTAATTAAGAACTTAAGTCGGATCACGATTTTTTTTAACTAAATCACGCCATCGCGATTTCGGGTATTTTGGATTCCAAGACTAGGAATGAAATTATCCGAGACGGCGAACACCGAAAAGAGGTTTCGAGAGTTGAAGGTACAAAGTTAAAGAAATTAACTAAATTAATTAATGCCTTAAAGGGCCTTTGACGTACGCAGTCTACAGATGAGTTTTTTGAATGTTTCCGCATTTCTTTATTATCACAAATCTTTTAAAACATTTATGGCATTGATTTGAATCGTGATGAGTTATTGGAAAATAAGATCTCATCTCACACCTAAATCTTTCCATTAAACGATTTGACTGGTTTGTCAGCAAGGACTCACGCAAAGTTGAAAGATTAAAGCTAAGGGGTTTGTTTCATTATTTCAATTTTATTTCTATTTTGCGCGCAAAGCTTTTTCATCATGATAACTTCTGTCTGTATTCACAATTCTTACTACAGGTGATCTATGCACAGAATTCTCTTTCATGGCTCCACGAAAGGCGTTCAATATCACTGTCGAAAGTTCAGGTCAGGGCTCCAATGCTGTTTCCGATACTTCACCCCGAAGTATTAATATTGTCAAAACCTGGAAATACATCTCCGACATTCTCCAGTCGAAATCGGTGAATTGTTCAGATGATTCCAATGATAATGAGAAGGATGATTTGGCCACCAGATACAAAATTGTCATTCAAGCAGAGATGCACAAAATAGCGGCAAGGCCACGGCTCCTTCCCTATTATGATATGATCAGATGGGCGCTACACCATGTGGATATCCCAACCAGGACTATTTTCAGCGAACAAAAGGTGACGGTTGGGACTTTTAGACCAGAACATTTGCAGGCAATGTATCAGTTGTCACCCACACCAAAATTCATGCACAATGTCGAGTTTCTGGAAGGACTCTAATGGAATTTATTCAGTCTCCTCCTTAGAGCCACCATTCAGGTATATATCAATGATGGCCTATAGGTTGTATGGGAGGGAGGACACCACACATTTTTTTCTCCCGTGGGTGCCTCTGATTGATATAGTCGCTAAAGGTCTTTCTTTCGACTGGGCCAAACTGTTGTCGGACAGTTTAACCAGTCAAGTTACCGAATATCGAGCGCAGAAGGCGAGTGGGAAAGCAACTTCATTTTTCATGTCCGCCTACATCATGGATGCCATTTGTTTCGTGACACCTTTCCCTCTAATGAGTTGGAGCTGGACTCCATCTAGTACAGAGCCCATCCATGTCTACCACTCGAAGCTTTGGGAGGATAAGGCCAAGAATTCATCTACAAGATCTTCAACTGGGTAATGGTGCCACTACATGTCACCATTTTTGGCCAACTGCCTCCCAAAATATCAGATAGTGTTGCGACCAACCTAAGCAGCATGGCAGATTGGTATTTAGAGGAGAAATTTTCGTATATCAGGGTTTTCGGCACCTCTATCCCTCCATATGCCCTCCCGCTATTCCTGCCAGATAAGCTATTGTGTCGAGAGATCGCCAGACAGTCTATGCTCAGTGGGATAAGAAAGGAGCTCAAAGGAGTATCAAAAAAGGTATGGCTGCCCTTCCCTATTCGTATCGGTGCATATTCCTTATTAGATTTTGGCCACACCAAAGCCGAGGTTGCGGCTCTGGAAGAAATGAAGCTGGTAGACATTGAGTTTAAGAAGCATGACCCTAGTAAGGTTGTGAGAAATCACTTGGCAAGTTGCGGCCTGAAGAGGTATGAACATGAGGATTCCCCGCATGACGAAATCTTTCAGGGTGCGAGGTCCTTCGCAGAAGTCCTAAGTTAGATTCAAGCCTTGCCACCCAGAGACACGGCCAAATTTTTTAAGTTTCGGGAACACTGATAGAGTTATCTCCCCCATATTTTACAGGGTGATGCCCCAGAGCTTCCAGTTACAAAGCAGATGGGAGCTAAAGGTGCAAAGGACTCGAGTCCTAGCGGAGAGAAGGACCAAGGGAAAACCAGAGAGGATGGAACCTCAGAGCTAGGAGCTGAAGGCCCCCAGAAGCAGGAAGGAAACCCTGAAGAGGGAACGCCAGGCAAGCAGGCCCAAGGCCAAGCGGAGATACCTTCGCAGGGATCGTGTGACTCACTTTCACTCGTGCCAAACGAGTTGGTTACAGAAGTCACCCCGAAACAAACATCCAAGAAAATCGACAGTCTGATTGCTATTGTCACACCCTTGCAGTTCACAAAGGGGAATCCTGACGAGGGATGGATTTTCAATGAAGAACTGATGCCTATTTCTGTAGAGGAGCTGCCTCCCAACGAACTTTTCTTTCACAAGAAAAGAAAGGTCGTGGTAAGGCAAGGATTTTATCAAAAAGAGGGCGCAGTAGCTAAAAAATTTAAAATCATGACAGATGGGAAGGCCGCGAAAGAGGAAAAATTTGCAGAGGAGATAGTTGGGATGCTAGGGGCTTATGCTACAGCCAATCAGTACTCAGTTGGGACTTTGACGACCTAGTTGAAACGAAAAAACCTCTTGATCAGTAAATTGGAAGCTAAGGTAGCTATTATCGAAGAGAATGTCAAGGACAAGGTGAGAAGGAGCCTTGAGGAAGCCCGAACAACTGACCTGCGTGAAATCGAGAAGCTCAGGTCCAACCTCGAGCAGGTGCACCAGTCGGCGCAAACTAGCCAAACACAGGTAAGCCACCAGGGGAAACAAATTATAGAGTTGCAGTCAAAATTGAAGGTGGCCGAGAAACAGGTTGTAGACATAGAAATGTTCAGATCACAGGCCATCGAAATCCGACATAAGGTACTTATGGCTCAACAAAACTTGTTGGGAAAGGTGAGAACCATTCAAAACCATTTCCGGATGATAGAGAAGATATTAGAGAACATTTCTTCGAGAGAGAGAGAAAATTCGGGGCAGCACGGTTTGCTTTCCAAGACGTTGCTATAACTACAATGAAGATAGAGACTGTCAGCACCTCAAAATTATCCATCGCGGAACAAACCAGAGGTAATATCCTACTGAAGGTCTGGGAGAAGAACATATCAGAAAGCAGGGGGAGAGCTAACGAAGTAAAGAATTTATGTGAGGAAATGTTCTCTTTAATAAGTAAAGGTTTGCTAGATCTTGATAAGGAAAGCAGTGTTGGGACACTGGGAAAAATCAATATAGCTAAACATCTGTTGGACATCAAAGAAAACATGGAGGAGCAGCAAGTGGAGATATCCCAAATTAGCCAGGTTGATATGACCCAAATGGACAAATGGCTAGTACAGCCAAATTTACAATTATGCTCCATCATCGCAGAGGACTGACAAGTGGGAAAGAGTTTACCACAGTTGGCGAAGAATTGTTACACTCTTCAAGCGAGCGACCAAGTAGAGCCTTCCAGGTTGATAGCCCAGTTGGTGGAGAGGTGCATCACTTGCACCGAGCAGGCGAAATGGCAGGCTTCTGGTGTCAAATAATGACAGATGTATGCCTATTCTATTTTTAGATCCCAAAGAGTAAGGAAAGGAAGGTGCTCTACCCGCAAGAAGGAGGACAAAGACAAAGAAGTGAAACGCATAAATTTCCCATTTTGTAACCGAAAACTTCTAGAACGATTGAGATGTTAGCGTTTATAAGTTTGTATAAATATGCATTTTGAAGTGAGAATAAGGGTTGGACCTTTCTTGGCCGATTGTAATAGAAACTTTCTCCCTTTGAAAATTAATACAAAGTAATCCAAAGATTCCTGATTCTGTGAAGACTGAGTTATGAGTTTTGTTTTCTCTGTTACCTTATATTAATTTTCATTTCACATATATATTTCTGATGAATGCTTAGCTACAATTTAGTGCAACTTCTACTGTGGTGACCAACTTTTAGTCATCTAATCGCTTGTAGTTTTTCCTTTTTATCGGCTATCAGCAGGTACAAGACTTATGAACTTTTTAGATCTCTATATTTTATGCTTCGTCAGATTACTTCTTGCCTTTTTCTTCTTCTGTTTATAGGGTGAGATTCTCCCTTGATAGGAGCCTCGCATGATTCTTTAAAAAGTTAACTCGGTTACGGGAGAAGGCCTTTGGTTGGTGTTCTATCTTTAACATCAAATTTTGAAATTTCTTTGTTATACGATTAAAGAAAAAGTTGAAGTGGCATTTTAAACCTCTAACTTTCTTTTCATTTTATGTTCCTCCATGATTGTGCCCTTTGCAAGACAACCCAACATCGAACCCGGCCTATCGAATCAAACCAACATCACTTTGAACTTATTCGACACCATACTTAAAACTACCATCACCCAGGTCGAACTTGAACATTCATGGGCCGCAATTGAACGGGATATAAGCATCCAGGAATGTTTGGAAGCGAGACAGAGACAACTTAGAAATCAACCTTAGCTTCCCTTTTCCCAAAGGTTGATTTTTCCCCTTTTTATATTTTACTCACTTTTGGATGCCTAGACCCTGTACTTTTTATCCTTAAGTACAGACTCTGGAACAACATATTTCTGGTGCCGTTGCCGGGGACGAAGTTACGAAACCTTTTCCCTAGGAGAACGACATTTTTGCAAGTTTCTACCCTTTGATTATGAACAAAGGGTGAACACCTTCTAAAGGATTTTTCTTTTATCATTCAGTTGGCGACTCCATGTTTAAATAAGCTGGCATCCGGTCGAAGGAACACCAAACAAAACCCAAATGGTAAACAGACCACGCCCGTTTTTTATCCCGAAAAAATACTGAAAACGAAAGGTTCCCTTAAGCCAACCACTGCGGTCTACCAACTTAGGCACACACAACCGAAAGATAAGATTCCTTTTGAACCTCTAACTTCGCACGAATCCCCCCCTAAAACCCTCAACCCAACTTTAACTCTCCCCGAAATTAAAAATGAAATTCATCTGACAACTTTCGGCATACATAAAGGTGAAAATCCCTCAGTAATTTTAACAGCGATCGATATCCCGCCGGCTCTTCAGTTAGATATCCCGATATCACAGAGTCTTGAAGAGTATACCATATACTCAGATTCCACGCCCGCGGGTTCCCTTGATTACATCTCTTGCAAGTTCGAGGAACCAAGTCCTCGCATCCCTTTTCACCCTGCTTTAGTTTTCTCGTCCCTCGAAGAAGCTAAAGATTCACTTTTAGTGTTCCAGAACCCTCTGCATAACACACCGTTATCCTATCCAATAGTATCGATGGCGGCCACCGGAGGGGGGGGTGGAGGGGTTTTGGGGGGAGGAGGTGGAGGGGCTCCAGAAGGAGGAGGGGGGGGCCAAGGGTCACCCCCGCCTCCTAGAGTTTTAACTAAAGTAGCTGCCAGATATGCACCTATGGTCTTTCCTTTCCCTCTTCATGACCTTCCTGAAAACTACATGAAAAACTTACCTAGATTTACAGGGGAAGGGGACCTAACCGCGACAGAACATATAAATTTATTTGATCAGTTTGCAGATATCCTAGGTCTCGAACACGAAGACGTATATTCGAGGTTATTAGTTCAGCCTTTTGAAGGATAGGTACGAGCCTGGTTTTGAAGTCTACCCACAGGTTCGATATTATCCTATGATGCCCTAGAAGAGTCTTTTCTTAGACAATGGGGTGAAAGAAAAGACCATTTGTACTATTTGACCGAGTTCGAGTCTTTAAAGAAAAAAAATTCAGAAACTGTTATGGAATTCATTCAAAGGTTTAACAAGTTATATAATAAGATCCCAGTCGAACTTAAACCATCCCAACCTGCAGCCAAGGTAACCTTTGCGGGAGCCTTCGAACCCGATTTCGCACTTCTGTTGAGAGAAAGGAGAGGGGCTACCCTAACCCGAATGCAAGACGACGCCATAGAGATCGAATCTAACATGATGGCTTCTAGCAAATTAAAAACAAAAGTAGAAATGGGAAACCGAGAAATCAAACATTTTAGGGAACAAGCGGGACCCTCAGGGCCTAGTAGATCCTCAGATGATAAAATGGATGACATGGCTATGATAATCAAAGAGTTATCAAATAAGATTTCCATAATGGAGCTAGATCAATCCAAGGCAGATCCTTTCGTTAAGAGGGAATTCAGAAGAAAACCCAACCCTCAAAATCAACAAAGACAGATTAAAAATGAAGACCAAAAAATTCAAACTCTTTTAAAAATGAAAATTGTATAGGAGGAAATGACCTACAATATTTCGAGGATCTGGAAGAAGACGTGACAAATTTGGGTGACGACTACACACAGCCTTATTTTACTAAAGAAGATTACGAGAAGTCCTTGGACACTCAGCAACTGTCAAATAAAGATGACGACATAAACAACACTGATGTTTCTGTCTATCAAGAAATGACCGATTCAATAATGGTTGAGGTCCAACATAAGTACAACCTGAGGCCTAAAAACAAACCTGTGTCGACTCCTCAACCCAAGAAAATTCTTTCTAGAGGCGAAATTTATGAGCCTGCCCCAAAGGAGACTGAGATACCTAATAGCAAAATAAAAGAGGTAGATTCGCAGAATCCCAAACTAAAGGAGGCTAAGACCCAAGCAAAGAAAACTAAGACCGTTGAAAGACGTATACCGGTAAATAAACTCACAGAAAATCAATCAGCGCAAACAAATAAGTTAGAAAAGAAGGAGTCTGAGGTTTCAACCAGAGAAACGGACAAAAGTGGGGGAGGTTTCAACCTTGAAAATGAGATAAATAAGATCAAAATACCAATCCCTCTGGTCGAATTAGCAAAGAATCTTGTGTATCGAAAGAAGATAACCAAAATGATAGGTTTTTCGGATCTAGAAAGCCACTTTGACGTGATAAACTTGGAAGATGATAAGCCTAATATCACTTTTGGTCCACAGTTCGAGGGTGCCAGAGACACTGTCGCTCCCTTCTATATTAGCTGGAATGTGCATGATCGACTGCTGCATAACTGCATGCTAGACTCTGGAGCCTCACATAATGTGATGCCCAAGTCTATTATGGATAGACTAGGCCTTGAGATCACCAGGCTTTATGGAGATCTCTACTCTTTCGATTCAAGAAGAGTTAAGTGCATGGGTATGATAAAAGATTTAGTAGTCACTCTTGCACAGGTGTTGGAAATACTAAAACAACTGAGAGGGGGGGGTGAATCAGTTGTATATAAGCTTAAACAGTTTTATACTTATTAAAACATTATTAATCTTTCTTCATGTGGTTATCAACAAT
>JZKD02S0469471.1:57674-70641 GCA_000966675.3 Picea glauca
CTTGCCTGGTTAAGGGCAAGGAGTTTGTGATTAAGAGAGGGTCTTGGAAGTCGTTGATTTTCCCTGCTAAGTCTATATTTGACAGATTTGTGACTAATTTATCTTTCTTCGCTATGTCTTGTTCACATGACTGAACAATGAGACACAGGTTCTTTACTTTTTGTTTCCAACATGCATTCAATTAGCTGATCTGGTTTTTGGATGGAAGATCTTCTTCTCTTCTTTTTGTTTTTTGTCATATTGTTGACAATCTTGCCAAAAGGGATGATCGTTTTTAAAAATAAATTGTCTTCGTCTTTTAATTCGGCTTGCAAAAGCTCGAGCAAGCTATGTGCCCTGGCTCCAAGGGAAGCGATGGTTTGTGATCTTTTCCACGCCTGGGTAACCAGTTCCATTCTTTTTTTGATATTGTTCTCCACATATCCTTTACAGTATGCGAGCAGGGTGGAGGATGCTTTTACATTGGGTGCAGGGGTGCCAGGCATGGATATTGCCAAAGGATCGACAAGCAATGTCATAGGAATGAAAGCGTCTTCCAACTCCTTGACTCGATCCTTCAGTTTGGCATTCTGGGTCTCGATGTGTCCAATGGAATCATGAAGTGCTTCTCCGGTCGCGGTGTGAAGTTGACAGATTTGGGATGGCCGCATGTTGGCAATGTCAACCTCTGAACTAGATTTGCCTTTGATATTTTTAACATTTTTTTTCTCAAATATCAATCTTTTGTTCCGACTATCAAAGACAACGCTCTGGAACACGAAGGATTCATCTTCATCAAAATTTTGGGTAACGGATATGTCCATTGGATGGCTATGGTGGATGTTGTATTGGGGTTGATCAAGGAAGGGGAACATGGCATCCAGATCAGTGTCAACTTCCATGTTCTGACTCTAAATTTTCAGCTCTTCTGCCTGACCCACATTTTTTTTCCTCTTCTTCTCTACTGGAAGCTTGTGAGAACTATCAATTTTAGAGTGAGGAGGGTCGTTATCTCCTCCTCCGTTTGAAGAATTATGGGTTTCTTTGTTGTTGTGATGGGCCGTTGGAGCGATGCTCTGGGATGTCGTACTTTTTGGAGTGGTATTTGAGGATTGAACACTCTTGTCATTGGGGCCTTTCCCCTATTGCATGTACAATTTAGTGTAGATTTGCACTATCTCTACGTCACCAGTATCAGAGGCAGGATCGTCACTATCTTTGTTTTTGGGCAGGTGTTTATTTACAAAACAATCACCAAGGCCAAGTGATTGTAAATGTTGTCTAAAAATATCATAGGGGTCGAATCCTCTTATGTATTTAGCATATCTGAGGTTGGAGATGCTAAAATGTGTTACGAAATCATCAATTTCATTGACGTTTTTCAAGACAAACTACCCTATTTTCCAAGGCAGAGGAATGAACTATTTTTTTTTCTTCCTTTGGAACAGATGGAACTATTAGATGTATTGACATGCTACTTCTACAATAAAAATTATGCCCATAATGTGAAATGGAAGGAGAGAAGGTTATTCCGTGGAGCCAAAAATTCTTATGACAGTGTAATTATCCAAATGTTGGAGGGTCCCCTTATTGTGCAAAAAACTAGTTGCCTGTTCAGATATGCGGGGAGCATTTTCTCCCAACAACAAAAATTTGAAAATAGACAGGAAGCCATTAAAAACCTCATAAAAATAGTGGGAATCCTTGTGCTTCCACAAGGCCTAGTACCAGAACGTTACTGGGTGGAATTTGCAGTTGACTTTTTTGGACAGAGACAGTTGCGGAAATTGACAAGAATGTGCTATTGCAAAAACTAAATAGGATGACATATAAAATTTCTTTTTCCTTTTGTAGCTTGACAATTGGGAAGATATTTCATGGGAAATTAACCTGCCCCTATCAAAAAGGGCTTCTTCGTTGACTGTGAAATACAAAATATAAAAAGCCATGTGGGAAACAATACTTGTGGACTCCTGTCTCGTTATTCTTGTAAATAGCCAGGTAATTTCCCAAAATGGATTTCTAAATGAACTAACCTGCATACTTGTAATATCTTCAGGAACTAGATTTGGCCTTTCCAAAAAATGGGGCAGGAGGTCCAATCCATTATTATGCTTTGCTAGGAATTGTTTGCAATCTTCTCCTTTGAATGTCAATGTTGGCTCGGGCAATTTCAGCATCTGGCGGAAGACCTGAGGTGACAAAGAAACAGAAGATTCATTGTGCAATGGAATAATTCTTTGGTCTGTAATAAATTTATCGGCACACCAAGAGACCAGGTCCTTACATTCAAAAACCTCAGGGACACAGCCTTCATGAGCAATCTCTCAGGTCCAAATTACTTGGTTCTCTGCAATAGGGGTTGAGTAATAAGAAAATGCCCTGGACCAGTGGAAGTTCTGGTCCTCGCACCCGAAGGTGTTCATTGTATCTCCACAAAACTGGTGCCAAGTTGATGCCATAGGTTTATGAGAAGTTTTCTTTGCTGCAGATGATGGTTTAAATGAATTGTTAGAGCGAATAATGTAACTTTTTGTTAAATCTTGGTTAAATGATCCTGAATGGGAAAGCTCCTTGAGCCTTTCGCTGATTAATGACAACCTGTATTGGTGGTGCATGATGAACTATTACCAGTAAAATTTATTTATTGCATATTTAAAAATGTGAATGTGGCAGGTACGACGAAGAGCAATTAAGGAATGAAGGTTTCGTGAACGTGTGAAGGGCATGCCATGTGAACGAGATTTCATGATTTTGAAATGAACACTCGCAAGGGATAATATAATCCGCCCACAAATTTTGGTTTAATGCGCATGAATACGAGATGTCCTCGAGCCTTTCGCCCATCAAAGACAGTATATATGGTTTCTGCATGATGACTTGTTAGAATTAAATGCCAGTAATTCCATATTTAGAAACAAGATATATATA
This sequence comes from Picea glauca, assembly GCA_000966675.3. Taxonomy (NCBI): domain Eukaryota; kingdom Viridiplantae; phylum Streptophyta; class Pinopsida; order Pinales; family Pinaceae; genus Picea; species Picea glauca. The sequence continues at coordinate 60,585 of JZKD02S0469471.1, forward strand.
TATATATATATAACTTTTTATTTTCTTTTATTATAGACAAGTGCGAAGGTGATGGAGAGGGCGAAGAGCAAGGAAAGAATGGAAAGCTCTGAAAAGCGGTCGGACGGGATTGAAAAAAGGGTTACGGGGATAGTCAGGACAGGCGAGTGTTGCACGATGAAATTTCATGTTTCGGAATTTTTTAGTGCAAAATGTGTAAAACGGAAGAGATCGTGATGGGGTAGTTGAGTGACCGGTTTGTATATTTGCGAAATTCCACCAAATTGGCTAAGTATGGAACAGGGAAATTTCTAATTGCATACGTGGCAATAAGATCTTATATATAATTGCCAACTACTAATTGCAAAGGGGCGCGGATACAGGAAACAATGACTACGAACTGAATATTTCTTCAACCCGCCAAACCGACGATTCGCCAAAGAAATTCGAACAAATAGTGAAGTATGGAAAGTGGACAGACGGGATTCAAAATGGGGTGACAATAGTTCCACTAAATATGTGAGGACCCGATGGTTAAATTGTATTTCTCAAATTTTTTTAGTGCAAAAATGTGCAGCACAGAAAAGGGCATGATAGGTGGACCGTAATACGGAAAAGCATATGATCTAAGAACGGTTGCAATTTTGAATATCTGCTAATTTGCATATACCGGAGCTCCGAATGTTGTTTGGAGGTCACGGAAAAGTAGAATTGCAATGTTGACTTGACCAGCGCGCAAGTCCACCTGTCAATTTGTATATGGCGGAACTCTGGGTGCCAGTTGTGGGACAGGGAACAGTAGATGGTCAATTTAAAGAAAGGGGAAGCGGTCGTTGGAAACGCAAACACGTGAATCCGCAAAGCTGCGGACCAACGCATTGTCGGGAAAAAAATGATTAAGTAACTAGGAAGAGAAACTAGAGGGAATAAAAGAGTGGGAAAATAGAGAGGTGGAAGGAAATTTTCATAAGCGCGAATTGGTTTCAAAGAAGCGCCATCATTGCAAAACCATGATCTACTAATTGTCAGCAAATGCGTTGTTGAAGATTACATTTTATTGCAACATATGCCTGCAACTATGTTCTTGATACATTATTCCATGATTGTAACATATCAACTTAACCACTAAATTTCATTTTCTACTAATTGCCAACAAATGCTTTGTGGAAGATTAGATTTTATTGGAACGTGTGTGTGTAATTGTGTTCTTCATACATTCTACCATCAATGAAACATATTAACTCAAGTATTAAACTTATTTCATTATGGTTTGTTAGCATTAAAACTTAATAATTGCATGTCTAGAAACAAGAATAACTATTTTGTTGCACCATTGTACATTGGTATTAGTAAACACAAGATCGAAGAAGTATGAGAGCACCGAACCATGCCAATTAGAACATGCGTTAAACCCAGAAAAGAGGCAGAAATGAAGAGTGCAAGGCAATTCTTTTTAATAGCAAATCCATTTAAAATAAAATAAAAATAAGAAAAACACTGAGTACTATACATCTATGCTTAGAAATTGGACCCAGTTCTTCGGGCCAAAACATTGAAGGTATCTGCGAAAAACACAGGCATAGGTTTTGCAGTATGCAAGATCCTTGGATTTTTCTCGTCGATGAATCATCCTCTGCTGAAATTGATATTTTTCAGAAGCTTTTCCTCAGAAAGAAGACAAAAATGGTTGCAGGGCAAGTGGAATAGCCCTTAGCTGAAACCGCCTCTGCATAGTCCAAAAAAATTCAGTAGCACAGCTTGCACGTGTAATTGCAGAGGCCCAAATTAGTCTATTCTGGGAAGAAGGAGATGACTAGCAGGAAAATGCATGGCAAGAGCGAGATTTTTGGACCTGATGCTCGAAAATGTTAAACAATATTTTTTTGGCTTGAAATATATCTCTGGGAGCATCAACATATCATTGCTTTACACTGAAACTCTTCCACCCAGAACGGACTAATTTGGAACTCTGGAATTCCTACTTTCACGATGCAAAGTGGTTTTTGCATTCACCATCAGTTTCTTTTCTGAAACTCCTTTTGGTGTTGTCATGACTGTGATCACCGAGCCGAGAAGATCCATTTGTTATGGTTGATTTCAATTTGGGCACAAGAGTGGAAATATTCTCTGCATTTCCATCATCCATTGTCGTATCATCATCCATTGGATCATCTTCTTCCGGCTCAGAATTCATGGCATCAACTTCTGCGATAGCAATGACTGCAATTGGGAAGGTTCTATGACCAATTAGGGTTGCGATGGAATATTTTGGCTTGAAATATATCTCTCAGTGTACCAAGGCACCATCTCATTTTTTGCTACTGGGCAGAGGGAGATGAATAGTAACAATATGCCCTGGAATAGTGGAACCTCTAGCCATTATGCCCCAATGTGTTTATTGTGTGTGGAGAGAACTGTTGCCAAAATTTATTTCCATTTGGTCGAGATGATGTTTGAAATGAAAATCGGGGAGGGATAATATAAGCCTCCACAAATTATGGTTTAATGCGTATCAATGGAATATCTCTTCGAGCCTTTCACTGATCAATGACAATTTCCAGGGTTCGTGCGGAATGAGAAGTGACCATCACAGCTCACTAATTGCACAATTAGAAAAAAGTGTGAACGTGGTGGTGATGGGGAAAAGAGATTAAGAATCAAAAATTTCTTAAAAGCACCAACCTGTCGGCGCACAAAAAAAAAATACTGCGTGGCCTTTGAAATGAATACCTGGAAAGGATAAAAAGCTTCTGGGCAAATCTTAGTTTAATTCGTACTAATGACAAATCTTCTCCGAACTTTCGGACATTAATGACAGTTTTAACGGTTGTTGCAGGATGGCTACTAGCATTAAAGCTTAATTATTGCGTATCTGGAAACAAGTATGAAGGCAACAACAATGGAGAAACCGATTCCAAGAAATACCAAAGTATGAAAAGCGGTCGGGCAAAGCTATACCCAGGGCACGTGAAGGGTCGATGGTTCTCGGCCTGACGGGCTGAAAATTGAGCCTCTATTGTTATGTGTCCTACAAATAGCACCTACACTTCCGCGATATACAAATTGACAGGCGGACTTGCGAGTTGGTTGGTTCATCAGTGCATTTATTTTGTCCTTACCGATTCCGTATTAATTCCATAATTAGCCACTTTTTTGGATCGGGGGTTCTCGGGCTGGTGGGAAAAAAATTGGACATCTATTATTCCACGCTCTACAAATAGCAGTGACAATTCCGCGATATACAAATTTAGAACTTAACCTGCGCTAAATTATTACTGTTAAATATTTATATTGCAGAATTTAATTATACAAGAAAGTTTGCACAATTTGGTCGGTCGAGTGATATAAAAGTATTTCAGCAAGCGAGCCATATAAAAAAGAGTCATTCCATACTTAGGCAGTTTTTTTATCACGAGTTGGTTGCCTCGCGGGCTGAAAAAATAGTCTCTATTGTTCTGTGTCCTACAAGAAGCACCCATATTTCCGCAGTATACAAATTGATAGGAGGACCTACGGGTTGCTTGACTGAACATTGCATTTGATCGCGAGTTCGCAGCCTAGCGGGCTGAAAATTAAGTATCTATTGCTCTGTGTCCTACAAATAGCACCTACAGTTCCATGATATGCAAATTCACACGTGAACTTGTGGACAGTTTCTATATAAAGTATGGAATGATATTTTATACAGCATATGTGGATCCCTCATTCCATACTTAGGCAGTTTTTGGATCGCGGGCTCGTGGTCTGGCGGGCCGAAAAGAGATTCTCTATTGTTTCGTCTCCTACAGATAACACCCAGACTTTCGAGATATACAAATTGATGGTGTTCTAGAACATATGCGGATCCCTTATTCCATACTTGGGCACTTTTTGGATCATGGGTTTGCGACCTGGCGGGCTGAAAATTAAGTATTTGTTGTTCCGTGTCCTACAAATACCACCTAGACTCCCGCGATATACAAATTCACACGCGGACTTGTGGACATAGTCTATATAAAGTATGGAATGAGATTTTATACAACATATGTGGATCCCTGATTCCATACTTAGGCATTTTTTGGATCACGGGCTCGCGGCCTGGCGGGCCAAAAATAGAGTCTTTATTGTTTTGTCTCCTACAAAAAGCACCCAGACTTCCACGATATACAAATTGATAGTGTTTTAGAACATATAAGGATCCCTCATTCCATACTTGAGCACTTTTTGGATCGCGGGTTCAGGACATGGTGGGCTGAAAATTAAGTATCTATTGTTCTGTGTCCTACAAATAGCACCTAGACTTCTGAGATATACAAATTGACACGCAGACTTTTGGACATAGTCTCTATATAAAGTATGGAATGAGATTTTATAGAACATATGTGGATCCCTCATTCCATACTTAGGCAGTTTTTGGATCGCGGGTTGGCATGCCGAAAATAGAGTCTCAATTGTTCTGTCTCCTACAAATATCACCTTGACTTCCACGATATACAAATTGATTGGTGGACTCGGGCTGGCTGGCTGAACATTGCACTTTTATTGTCCCGTAGCGATCCTGTATGAATTTCAAATTTAGCGGTTTTTTTTATCGGGGGCTCTGGGGTTGGCGAGCTGGAAATTGGGTGTCTATTGTTCTGCACTTTACAAACACATTTTTCTAGAACATATGCGGATCCCTCATTCCATACTTCGACACTTTTTGGATCGCAGGTTCACGACCTAGCATGCTGAAAATTAAGTATCTATTGTTCTGTGTCCCACAAATAGCACCTAGACTTATCCGATATACAAATTGACACGCTGACTTGTGGACATAATCTCTAAATAAAGTATGGAATGAGATTTTATACAGCATATGCAGAGATCCCATATGAATTTCATATTTAGCAATTTTTTTTTATCGGGAGCTCTGGGGCTAGCAGACTGAAAATTGGGCCTCTATTGTTCTGCATTGTACAAAAACATTGTGTCCTAGAACATATGTGGATCCATCATTCCATACTTGGGCACTTTTTGGATCGCGGGTTAGCAACCTAGCAGGCTAAAAATTAAGTATCTATTGTTCAGTGTCATACAAATAGCACCTAGACTTTCGCAATATACAAGTTGACACGCGAACTTGTGAACATTGTCTCTATATAAACTATGGAATGAGATTTTATACAGCATATGCGGATCCCTCATTCCATACCTAGGCAGTTTTTGGTTCGTGGCCTGGCAGGCCAACAATAGAGTCTCCATTGTTCCGTCTCCTACAAATAGCACCCATACTTCCATGATATACAAGTGGACAGGTGGACTCGGGCTGGTTGGATGAACATTGTAGTTGTATTGTCCCGTAGCAATCCGGTATGAATTTCATATCTAGCGCTTTTTTTTTATCGGGTCTGTGGGGCTCGCGGGATGAAAAATGGGCCTCTATTGTTCTGCATTGTACAAACACCAGGCACATCTCCGTGATTTACAAATTGACAAACGGACCTGTGGGATGGGTCGCTCAACATTGCAGTTTTCATTGTTCCTTGTCCTTCGAATATCCCTTGGAGTTTCGCGATATACAGATTGACAGATGGACTTGAGGGCTGGAGGGTTCAAGTTTTCCATTGTTTACAGATACTAATCCCTATCAACTATATAACATATCTAAAAACATGATTTTCAATACTAAATTATTAATAATATTTTTTGCTATTGCAGAATTTAATTAAACGAGAAAGTTTGTACAATCTGGTCAGGCAACTGATATAAAAGTTTTCCGACAAACGAGCAATACATAGTAAACATGTACTTTTAGAAAGTATGGACAAGAGATTTTATAGAGCATATGTGGATCCCTCGTTCCATACTTGGGCACTTTTTGGATTGCGGGTTCTCGGCTTGGCGGGTTGAAATTTGAACCTCTTTTGTTCAGTGTCCTACAAATATCACCTAGACTTCCGAGATATACAAATTGACAGGTGGACTTGCAGATTCCACGTCTGGCGGGTTCAAGATTGCAATTGTTTAGCAATGCTCATCCTATCTAACTTCAGCTAAAAACATTATTTTCAAATACTAAAATATTAATATTAACTATTGTTATTGTACAAGTGAATTACATTAAATTATTAAAGGATGTTAAATCACTTATTTTTTTAAAAATGAAGGAAACAAAAGAAATTTTTTGTAAAATTCTATCACCGCAAGCATAACAAGGACCAATTTGAAGTTTAAGGCCCTCTTGTTCATATGATAGCACAATTGCACTCTGCACAGTATATATTCGTTGATTTCAAATTATTCCAGGATATTAATTTTACCAAGTTCATCGAATAAGCAAAAATTGTGAAAACAACGATCAATTTGAATTTTAAGAGCCTCTTGTTGGTATGATAGGACAGTTGCACTTCGCACACTATATATTCGTTGATTTCAAATTATTTCACAACAATAATTTGACCAAGTTCATCGATCAAGGAAATTTGCCAAAACAAGTCACATAGTACATTTGTGTCACAGCGCCATAGAAATTATTAGGCAGATCTGCGTGCCAGCTGGCCAAAAAAATTCAACTATGTTGTTATGTGTCCTCCAAAGAAGAGTTGCAGTTCCACGGTATACAAATTGACAGACAAACCAGATAACCAACAACCAACCATACTTTAAACAGCCCAGAAGAAAGTTCCCAGAAGGTTCCAATGAGCACAACCCATCGACCTTTGCACCAAACAATTTGATATACAAAGAAAAGACGTCGACGCATTCCTTTTCTCTTGAAATGAACATTCATCTAGATGTTGAACAAATATTACAAAGAGACATGAGGTATTTTCGTTTCCTCCCAAAGTTTGATTTAATTTTTTTTTTCCCTTCTTCAGCCGATATGCAAAATTGCATTGTCCTCATTTAAGGTGAATTTGCTTTGTATCCAAAGCTGTCGCAGCATATAGACACTTCTTTCCTTTTTGTGTAAATACGTTTCATACGACAACTCTGCCAATTCAGGAAGAACATTTTGTAACAGAGGTTGCCTAACTGAACACTGCCCAGTTGTGTTTCCCACGGTTCGGATAACACCATTGACGCAATGTCCATAAATATATGGACATTTTTCATCGCATCGCAGAGAATCAATCGTATCATCACTTATCAAAGCAGCGGAATGGAATTTTTCACATACAGGCTCAAAGGGGGTCGAGTACACATTGGCTGCAACTAAAATACCTTCAACCTGGCAATGCGAGCAAAGGGATTAATACATTGAACAATGTAATACACAACTGCATCCCCCCCTCCCTTGTAAAACAAAAAAGAAAAAGTAAACAGGTGCAGAAATTTGTTGAAGGCTATTTCTATAAGCAAAGTGAGGATGATTTTGTGGATGTATACGCACAACAATTGTAGAGCTAGCTAGTTTCTCCATATCCTGTACTATATCTGCTCGCAACTCTGTTACAAACGTTGCCTGGGTTGTTTGAAAGATCCTTTCTCTAGCATCCTTGTTCTTTGTTATATTTTTTAACAACATAAGTGGAATCTTCCCTCTATGCAATTGTTGTTCCATTGACGAAAACAAATCTGAATACGTATTGAACAATTGTAGTTGCAACATGGAACAATGCAATATTTGTATAACTTATCCAACATATATGCAGACATGAAATTTAAGAACAAAATTGAATATGAAAAGAGGTACCATTGCCTTGTCGTTTTCCGACTCTCCATCCTTTATATGGAGAATGTGTTGCAACCCAAATTTTCTCGCCAGTGTCACAGCAGCCCCAATCGTTCTGATTGGGTAAATATCAGTGCTCTGTGTAAGCTGCCTGATAGTCGAGTCCAGAAGGAAGCGATATTCTGAACAAATAGCAGGAACTTTTTCCACAATACTTGTTTCGTTGAGAAAAATAATTTGATCGCAATCAGGACGGTCATATACTGTTTTGAGCAATACATTAAAATTTGTAATGGATATCCCATTACGCGGCAATATCTTTTCTGCATGTTTCTGAACAAGTTGTGGAGGAACAGTGAGTGTGACTGTCATCATGGCGTCCTTGTCTGTCATATCAGCATGCATAATGGATCTACTTTTTTTTACCTTGTCCAAGTAGGTGGTATATACAACCATTATGCCCCTGACGAACAGTTGTCCAATTTGGCGGTTGTTCAAACCCTCTATTGACAGTACTTTGGATGTCACAACTCTAGACCTGATGACATTTTTTGAACAGGAAAACTAAAGTGAATGGTAGTGTGCTACAAGTACACGAATAGTATCGATGAACTATGGAGCCACAGTTTCGCAACCACACCTCTTGGTCTACGGAACATGCAGCACGTTCAATGTTTCGCTTGTACTTGTTGATACTTCTTGCGAGCTGGAAACCATGTATTGCAAATGGCATCAGCATATCCGCCATGCCATAGATGAATATATAGCCTAGGAAATATGTTTAGTAAACATAGTAAGAGCACAGCGTATGCATCTTTACCTTTGGTCGTGTCGGTCTGCTGATGCCTGGGATGACTGACTGCTCATGGTCGTCTCACTAGTCCAACTTTTTCTGATGCAAGCATGTGTAGATGAACATCAGGAGTAAACAATTATATGCAATGTATATTTTCCATCGGAAGGACCAAATAACTGTAAAATTGTATGCATATTAATTTTTTAACTGGAGAAATGTTTAACAGTAAACAGGGAGTGACCACAGGTCACCATGGCTGATCTGTATATCGCGGACCCCCAGAAGCCAAGGGAGAAATCTTCAACCTGCCAACCTAACAGCTGCAATCGACAAAGTGGGTAACTATGGAATAAGGTAGAAGCAGGACCACATATGTCAATCTGTTAATCTGCCAACCAGCGCACAAGGGAATTTTCGGAAACCACACTAAGTAGATGAATTAGAAAACAAAAGGGATAATAGAAAATGGAAAAAGTAGAAACAGGTAGCGCCGAAAGGCCCATTACTGTGAATTCATCGTTTTCAAGTCTAATATTATATGCTCCCTCCCGGTTTGTATATTTAATTTACCGGCACACTTGGTATACCTTTTAGAAGATTGTACCACAGAACCCTCTGTTGTTGCACAGAAGAATTCATCTCCCCGTCCAAGCAACCTGTTTTTTCCAAGGCAGCAATGCCAAAGATGCAATCAAGACAAAGGCAAGTTAGTATGAAAACAGACATCTAAAAGAAAAAAAAAAAGTTATATTTACCCGCCAAAGAGTCCTTCGTCCTGTCCAGCGATTATGTTTCTTTAAATGCAGCACAAACACAACGGACATAAACTAGCTTAGTATGCAGGAAGGAACGCATGTAACCAAGATAACTTACCATGTAGGAAGGCACGCAACTAGTTTAACACATATACAGACCATAAATGAAATAAAAAACAACGCAATATGAAACAACAATACAAGCATGCACCTTTCTATATCCTCTTCAGCTAATGCAGTCAAGACTCCCTCCGTTTCTCTAGCTACTCTGTTTGTTTTAATGTGGGAACCCACAAAATTCAATGTACATCAATGGAAACTGGTATTCATTGGAGAACAAGCAATACGTAGATACAGCAAAACTGACTCAGCGAACAGTTTACAAAGGCAGAAACATGAACCTTTGCTCTTCTCTATCCATGGGTGCAAACGTCTAGCTTTTTTTTCCCTAGCCAAAATATATTACAAGGCAGAAAATATCATGCAATTGCATGGCCGCAGCTAAACGATTTCTGGTTTTCCCTGGCAATTCATCCAGATATGCACTTTAACCATGTTCTTTATCCTCTACATACATTGTTGTGCCCACGTTACAAGTTCTCAGTTTTCCGTGGCAAACTACCCAGACATGCTTCCAGCCATGAAAATATAATCTTGAAGAATCTTTGTTGCACATATCATATCTCAAGCACAACACAAATTGTATCATGCGCACACCACTCTATGTAGAGGATAAAGAACATGTCATGTCATATCCGCACATCTGACCATACATGGTCTATAAATGTAGGTTGCATACATATGCTTTATCCCAACAAAAAAACAGCGGATATTGTAACTTCACATGTAATCCTCCAACAATTTTGTATGCAACTATTTTCTTTAGTGGCA
>JZKD02S0469471.1:102835-120047 GCA_000966675.3 Picea glauca
AAGCAGGGCAGCTCCTGCACCAAGGCAAGTGGCTCACCCAGGGCCAAATTCAGCAGAAATTTCCTCATCTGATGGGGGAACTCAACGCAATGGAGACCATTGCTTCCTAAGGATGTAGGATTGATCCAGGTGGATATCGGTGGCCACCCACCTTTTCCAGCTGGCTCAAAACAACTTTCTAGCAATTTTAATAATTTACTATTTTTAGCAGTTTTTCGGGTCCTGAACTTTCGGTGTCGTTTTGAGGCCCTAAACAACGTTTTTTGGGGTATGTTGTGAACAAAAAAATTCATCATGAAATTTTGCGCAATTTTTGTATTCCTTGGATAGATCTTTCCAATGGGCTATCATACACCTAAAACAGAGATCGTATGCAAAAGTTACGACCCCGGGAAGTTGATGTACTGACTTACCCAAACGGGGCCCACATGACTTTTGGCGCTTCATCTCCTAGGGTTAGGTTTTTGGATGTTTAGGGTTTTTGAAACTCTTGTTTATTGTAAAAAGGCCTTGAGAGCCTCATTGTAATCATCTTCTTACGAATGAGCGCAGCCATCACATCTCTTCTCAAAGATAAGCCACCACTATTCCAACAAGCTTGTTTTCCGCTGCATTTTACAATTTCGATTTATTTCCTTATTGAATAGAAAACCAGTTTTACTGTATCTCTGTTATTCTGTGTTAAGCATCTGGTAATAATCTATATTCATTTCGTTTTGCTCATAAAATCCGTATCATAAAGAAGATATCAAAATTGAGAGTCCTGACAAAGTTATAGCTATACTTAAACAACATCTTTCCCATTGTCATGCTCTCGTAATTATAGATGATGTTGATAAAGCAAATCAATTGGAAGCATTTTTACCAATTAATGATGTTTTTAGTTCCCATAGCTTGATTTTAGTTACCTCTCGAGACAAGAATTTCCTCAAAAGATCAAAAATCGTAGATTCATCAATTTATAAGCTCGCGGGGATGAATAGAGCACATTCCCAAGAGTTGTTATGCTCCTATGCCTTCTATAAGCCACATCCACTACAGGGATTTACAGATCTGGTGGAACGGTTTGTAATGGTCTATGATGGAGTTCTGTTATCATTGAGATTGATTGGGGCACTTCTTTGTGGAATAAATGCCACATATTGGAAAGAGCAATTGAATAGACTTAACAAGATATTACCTGATGACATATTGGAGAGGCTTAAGATTAGTTATCGCTCACTCAACCAAGAGGAAGAGAAAATATCCATAGATATTGCCTACTTTTTTATAGGAGAAGAAATAGATACAACAATAAGAATATGAGGATCGGTGGGGATTTTTAATATAGAGAGCAAGTGTCTTCTCGAAGTGGGTAGCGACAATAAGATAAAAATGCATGATCACATCAGAGACTTGGGAAGAAGTATTGCAGAGGAAAGATGAATGCTTCGTTGTCTTTGGTGTCACATGACTAAAAATAACATTGATAAGTTGTTTGAAGGATCGTTCTCTGTAAGTGTTCAATCATTTAAACCTTTCTCCTTGTTCAAAAATTTTAAAATTGTTTTATTTAAGACAAAGTTCGATCTCTGTACCAGATACTATCTATAAATTTTATGAATGAATAGGGCATAACTGAAGTTTTTCGGGTCGAATATGAATTCCAATACCGGTTTATGGATTCATAAATGTCGAGGTACAAAATATGGAGTCACGAGGTGTTGGAAAACCTTAAGCAGACATTGTTCAATTATGGTATGAATTTGCAAATTCTTGCAAGTGTAGATGGTTATTTAAAAGGTATATTGAGGAGGGTGCGATTACCACATCTAATATGGCTTCGTTGGTATAAATGTTCCTACTCTTCCCTGCCTTATTGGCTTCTGATGGAGCATTAAGAGGTTTAGAAGTGGTCGGGAGAAAATTGAAAATGTTGTGGCCACATGGATCTCTGGTATGCAAGTGTGTGTTTATACTTTTTTCATTTCATTTCAATTCAATTTGTAGATGAGAATCATCATAGAAATCTTTCTTATAGTAGAAATGCGAACATTGCAAGTGCCTAGCCAGTTGCGAGAGTTAAATATCTACTCTCCCAATTCACACTTTCCTAAGTCCATAGAGCAGTTGAAGCACCTTGAAAAGATCATTGTGAAGTTGAAGCACCTTGAAAAGATCATTGTGAATTATGAGTTTGCTTACGCCATCCAACTCGAAACTTTGCAAGAAGAATTTTGTGATATGTGATCCTTGAAATACTTGGTCCTTGAAAGTTTTTCAAGAATGAGGTTGCTACCTGTTTCTCTGGGAAAGCTAACAAACCTCCAGTACATCGATTTGTCTTATGCTACCATTTTAGAGACGTTGTTTGATTCCTTCGGAAAGCTAACGAAACTCCACCACATCAATTTGTCATCTTCTCGGTGGTTGGTGATGCTTCCAAATTCTTTCGAGAATTTAACTCGACTCAAACATCTCTCTTTGAGGGGATGAAAGAACGTGATTATTTCCAATGAGACACTTAGAAATGTTACCGCGTTGGAGTTCTTAGATCTTTCAAATTGTCCGAAGGTGAAAGAATTTCCTCCTCAAGTTGCACATCAATGGTCCTTTCTTCTAGGCATCCAAGGACATACATGACACCTCAAACCATGACACTCGACCTCTCAAGGTTTTAGGTAGCTTCTAAGGCTCAAGGGTCATGAATAAAACCTTTTAGGTAACTTCTAAGGCTCAAGGTCATGAATAAAACCTCAAACCGAACCTATTGAGGGGATATTTGGCCTTGAAGTGGGGATATGGACATCATTAGGAGATAATGAGCATCAAGTATGGGTTTTGGGTCCTTGGACATGATCGAGAGAGGGAACCTAGGCCTTGGGTCCTAAAAGAAGAATTTGGTATCTAGGGCTAAGAATGACACATTGAACCAACATAACGACCATTTATAGGGTATTATTGGTCCTTGGATTGGGATAATTAACATTATGAAGTTTTGAATATTAAGTATGGGACTTTGGACCTTGGATATGGTTAAGGGAACAAATCCAATCATTAGGACCTAAATCAGTATTATAGGCATCGAGGGATAAGAATGACACCTTGAACCACCACAAATGATCCTTCAAGGATATCATTTGCCTCTAACTAGGTATATAGGTTCCATTAGCATTTTTATCACTAGGTATGGGTCTAGTGAGGGAAGAAAACCTGGACCTTAGTCCCTAAATTAAGATTATATCCATCTAGGGCCAATAAATATGCTGCAATAAAACACACATGGACTCCTGAAGGTATCCTTAGCCTGTGATTATGGATTTCGATGCCATTAGGTCACTTTGAGAAGTCGCTATGTGTCTCAAGGACCTATAAATGTTCTAGATAATAATGTCATGCCTTAGGTCTTAAATAAATATTTGAGGCAAATAGATCCATGGACAATGCATCAAATCATCACACATGACCTCTCGACAATATCCTTGACCTCTGAGAAATGATGTTATTTCCCTCACAAGATTTTTAGTGTTAGTTAAGGGTATCAAGGCCTTGATATGGTCGAGGGAGGAAACTCAAGCCTTGGCTTATAAACAAATATTCTAGGCATATAAGGCCAAACATGATGCTTCAAACCACCACCCCTAACTTATCGAGGGTTTCAGATTGGTCACTTAGACACTTTAGGTTGCATAAAGGACCTAATTTCTAGATATAAATATGGTAGGTTGCAGTATTGAGGTGGTAGATTAAAGTTGATAGTTTAAAGGTGAAAATATACTAGGTTATATAGGTTTTCATCCATTGTAACAAGAATGTGCACGTTCTTTAGAATGTGAGCACATTATTAATGCACATGCCTTCTAAATAGCATTCACATTCTTGCTAGATTAAAAAAGGTACAAAGCCCAAACCTCAAACTCTTCAAAATTTATTATTGTGTCTACAGGTTATTTGACATCTTCTATAAAGAACTACTATTGCATACATTTTTTATGATTTTTATGTGATTAGAAGGTAAAAATTTGGCTATTTCTTATTTTCAATCCATGTGAACATGGGGAACATAAGTAATCAATCAAGAAAGCCTTAGATGAAAGTGCGAGCTAGTGAAAATGTTAATAAATAAAGAGAAAAGGTTAGGTTAGTTATGACAAAATGCAAGCTTTCAATAGAGGCCAATCCAAATTATAGCACAACATATGCCATTGTTATTTCTCCTCTATCACCACAAGCAAAGCATATCAAATTAGAGGGTAAATTAGTGCACAATATTCTGGTTAAGAAGTTCCCATGGTGCATGATCCAGGTAGATATCGGTGGTCATCCATCTATTCCAAGTGGCTCAAAATAGTCTTCTGGCAATTTACTATTTTTAATAGTTTTTTTAGTTCATAAACTTCCGGGGCCATTTTGAGGGACTAAATGAATTTTTTTCAGGATAGGGCATCTCAAAGATAGTTGAAACCTTTGATTGAGCCCCCAAAATGAATCTCCTCATCGATACCTTTCCAACAAGCTATCATGCGCCCCAAACAGAGATCGTATGTCAAAGTTACACCCCTAGGAAGTTGATACACCAAACTACCCAAAACGGGGTCCACAAAAATGTTGGCTTTTCATCTTTCAGGGTTTGGGTTTTGGATTTTCTTTATGTTAAAAAGGCCTTTGGAGCCTCATTGTAACAATCATCTTCTTGCAAATGTGAGTAGCCATCACATCTCTTCTCAGAGATAAGCTACCACCATTCTAGTGAGTCTTTCACTCTGTATTTCTACAGTTTTATACATTTCGTTGATTGATATAAATTATGTATTACTGTATCTCTGTGTTTTTGGTTATATATCTTATATATATCTATTATATTATTGGATATTTGATATATCTTTGTAGATTTCTTTATTATATCGCCGCTCTCATTTCGTGTCGAAAATAATTTGGATCAGTTGTATTAGAGTAGGTTACTCTTGATCGTTTTTTCAATGCATGTCCCCGACGAGGTCCGAGTATAGAAAGTTAGGTATTGAGCTTGTCTCTCTTGAGGAAAATCTCTCCCACATGCCCAAGAAACCCTCCATGATGGCAAAAGAAAAGAAAAACAACAGAACATATGATTCTATTAATATGTTGCTTGAGCAAGCTCTCACGCAATAGAGGGACGAAATGATGGAGAATTTTTTGCACATCTTTCAACGTCTGTCGATAACAAACGATGTGTCTTCATCAAGTGATGACTTTGGAGGAACCTCGACATTCAAGGTACAAGTTAATTTTGATATTCTCGTATTTGAAGGATAGATAGATGTGGATGCCCTAGAAAAGTGGTTAAATCTTCTAGAATGTTATTTCTTTGTTCACAATTTCTCCGACAGGGAAAAGATCACCTTCGCACTCCTTAAGGCTCTCCCCCATGTCAAACATTGGTGGGAAACTTACTGGGAGCAAAGTTCCACAGAGGAGTTTGGAATATATGGGGTCAATCCCACTTGGGATTTTTTGTGGATGTGGTCAAGGAACAATATTACTCTATTGGTAACTATGAGGATCAGTACATGAGATGGACCACATTACATCAAAAGAGGGGCCATGCAGTGTCGGATTTCACCAATACCTTCCATACCTTGCGCACCAAACTAGGTATCAAATATTATGAGTGACATTTGGTTCTGAAATACTGTGGGGCTCTACACAGGTACATCCAAATTGAAATGGAGTTTATGGACATCTCATTGATGGGAGATGTTTATCGATATATTGTCAAGTTCAAGAAAAAATTTAAGCACCAGAGAAAATGGGAGTTCGGGTCTGCAAATCCGCAATAACCAAAGTATGATAAAGACGGCCCTAACAAACATCCTCCTGAAAACTAGTCCAAGCCACAGGAAAATAAGGGTAAGGGAAAGACAAAGAATGACACTGGAAAGTGGTGCAATTTCCACAAAATCCCTTGCCACAACATTGATGAATGTTGCTCAAAACAATCATTGGTGACCGAGATCAAAGATAAGGAGGTGAACCATGATTCAGAACATGATTAAGAAAATAATGGAAAAAGATAAATCATCAACGTAGACCCCACTGCTATTGTCGCGATCGAAACAATTCAACTAGAAGAACCATCATATCCTGAAGAGGGGGAGCGCCTTTTTCATTCACAGATGTGGGTAAAGGGGACCCCGTTGCATTTTATTTTTGATAGCGGAAGCCAGAAGAACCTCATCTCAATAGAGGTCATCAAATAGTTGGGATTGTCAACAACACCACACCTGTAGCCATACAACATCGGGTGGTTTCATTAGGGACGCGATCTCCATGTCAGCCAGCAGTGTCGATTGTCATATGGAATCCAACCCTTCAAGGATGAGGTATTATGTGATGTTGCCTTGCTGGATGTCTGTGATGTTCTCTTGGGCCAACCATATATGTGGAAGCGCCATGCTATCTATGAGTCTCGACCCCGTAGCGTCATTGTTACTCTGGGGGGTCCTGTCTACAGGATACCAGAGGTATTTCTGACTACTATCCCGCCTAAATAGTGTTGCAAGGTAGTATCCCATACTACAAAATTCATCTTTCTTCACAATTTGTTCAAAAGGTGAATAGAAGGACACTACAACCACTGCAGCCTTGACTCAAGACCTTTATATCCAACAGAAGCATATTGCAGAAGAGAAAGAAGATATTGTTTCTTCATCTATGAGGGTGACTACACACTTCCCAGTCAAGACAAGATATAGTAGGTTGGTTGAACGGATTCAACCCCGCCAGCAACAGGTTCGTGATAGCCTTCAACAAGCCAAGCATCGCAACTTCTCCAGCAAGGCAAGCAACCCATTAAGGTTTAGATTCAACAAACACTTTCCCCTCTCCCCTGGAAACTCAACACACTGGATACCATTGTTGGGTAAGTGTTATATTCTTTGCACAATTAGTAGTGTTTGAGCATATGCGTCGCGTGCGCAGGGAGGATTATATTTAGGTGGTTTTTCGGCACATGGTTTCTTTGTCGATGGTTTTCTATTTCCGATTAAGGAATTAGGGTTTTGGACTAATCCAGGTCATTGGGTTAGGGTTTTGGATGTCGTTGGCTCCTATATGTATTTTGTATTGTAAACATTGTAACATGATGAATAATATAGAATATGTTGGTTTTCCCGGTTTGGGTTTCGAGGGGAAAAATCTCTGTGTAATGTTTGTATTTGCCATTGTATCTTTTATGTTCCTTTACTGAATATTTGTTTGCAGTAGATATTGTACAAGGTTATAATTTACAACCATTTCTTCCTAAGGAGGGAGGATTTATCCAGGTGAATATCGGTGGCCACCCACCTATTCCAACTGGCTCAAAACAGTCTTCTAGCAATTTACTATTTTTAACAATGTTTTGGTTCCTAAACTTCTGGGGCCATTTTAAGGGCCTAAATGAAGTTTTTTCGGGATCACAAACCTCAATGATAGTCAAAGACTCTAATTGAGCCCCAAAAATGAATCTCCTCATTGATACCTTTCCAATGAGCTATCGTGCGCCCCAAACATAGATCGTATGCCAAAGTTATGCCCCGGGAAGTTGACACACCAAACTACCCAAAACGGGGTTCACAAAACTGTTGACTTTTCATCTTTCGGGGTTAGGGTTTTGTATTTTCTTTATGTTAAAAAGGCCTTTGGAGCCTTATTGTAACAATCATCTTCTTGTGAATGTGTGTAGTTGTCACATCTCTTCTCTGAGATAAGCTGCCACCATTCTAGCGAGTCTTTCACTCTTTATTTCTACAGTTTTGTACATTTCACTCACTAATAAAAATTGTGTATTATTGTATCTCTGTGTTTATGATTATATCTCTGATATATTTTTGTTATCTTATTGGATATCTGATATATCTCTGTACATTTCTTTATTATATCTCCGCTCTCATTTCATGCCGAAAATAATGTGGATCAGTGCAACTACTTGTTGAAAAACTAGACATTCTTGCAACTACCCATAATCATGTCCACTCTCTCCAAATTTTGACCTGTAATTTATTTAAGGGGTAAGAAATCCTACATTTTTAATTCCACAACAGAAAGGTCAAGAGCGAAAAATACAGTCCATGCCAAAGAACTCCTAAACATATTTAGGTGGATGAAAGAGGTTTAACATCCTTTGAAGGTAAGTTACCTAACCAAACTATTTGTTATCATTCATTCAAAATTATTAAATAATATTTTGAATCAAAATTTGAAGCAACTGAATGTCAGTGATTTATGTCTTTGTTAAAATCTAGGAATTTGATTGTTGTTAGGAGAATTTAAGGTATTAAAATAGCTAAAAGTTCAGAAAAAAGTAATCATATCATTAGAAGCCTTGCAAATTTTTTTCAACATCAAAATCATCTAGAGACTTTATTCAAAGCATCTTGTGTACAAAGCCAGAGGGTTGTACATATTATTAGAAATCTTGCTTATATGGAACATACCCCCTATGTGGTGGAATGAAATTACTAAGCGAGTTCATGCATGTGAGAGAGGAGTATGAATTGGAGAGGAAGGATGTTGACATGAAAAGCTTCAAATATGTCATGTATCATATTGGGGGAGGGCATGAAAGAAAAAATTACAGCCAATGGTGTCCCAAGTTAGTAATGTGTAGTTAAATGGAATCTTTATTTTAAACTGCACTTTGAAATTCCATGCGGGGATTATTGTAATAGTGAAATCATCTATGTCTTTATTGTTTTCCTATTAGGTACAATTCTGTGACTTCATAAAGGATTTCTTCAAAAAGACCCAACAATATGTTTAGCATGTCCACGTGCCTCAATGGTTGGATGAACATTTTAGAATATGCAGAAATACATTTCATGTTGGTATTGTATTATCAATGATTGATTTCACTAAGAACTACACCTTCCAATTGTGAAATTAGATCCAAATCCAATATTATCACTCAGAGAAGGTCAAACTAATGGTCCATATCACATATAGGCATGGGCCAGGTAGAAATGAATACAAAAGAGTTATATTGAAGGAGTATTATATTTTGAGGTATGTAGGTTGTTTGTTATTTTTGTTAAATTTTCAATTCATTTATAAATGACTCCTAATTTTTCACAATGAATGAGTTTAACAATGTTGTCCTTCATCATGCCCAAGTTATCCAAATAATCATTGGCACATGAAGGCCCATTATTAAGAGAAATGGTGTTTTTCAACACCACCAAATAAAATTTTAGAAAGATCAAATGTCCTATTTCAAACCTTCATAACCTAACAACTTATCACTATTCTCACATCCCTCATTTTGTCATTATTTGGTACAATCTTCATTTTGTGAGTAGCTGTGGATATTGGGATCATAATTTATGTGCATTTTAAGCATATATCTTCCAAGTCTACCTTCCTTATTTAAGTTACTTTAATATTTTATAGGAGTAGTGCTCTTTGTAGTACTGTATGTAAACCAAGTTTTTGATCTTGCATATGCTCTAGTACATTGTATATGCACACTTAAGTGTCTTGGTCATGCCAATAATAAACCATTATGGAATTCTAATAACAACATATGAGGCATCAACAATCTCACACCAAGAATGCACCAATATGGAAGCTTGACTACAAGAAGTACATTAATAATAGTTTTTGAGAGAATAAGAAATAATTCCCTTTATGCAAGAATTACATCTAAAGTTATGCACATGATCTATTCATACCCTTCATAATCCTATCATCACATATAAAACCCTATGATCATATGACTCATGAGCCATTATCACATTATCAAACCCTAGCATCACATTATCAAATCATGAATGTACTCATTTATCCTTGGATGACTTCAGGAAGCAAGTTGAAATTCACCATAAACGATGATTGAAACTTAGATTGACAAACCATCAATTATGTTGAACATGTGACATTGGATTTACAACTAGGGGCACCCCTCTCTCATGAGTCCATGGTCCATAAATTGATTTATTTGACACTTTTTGGAACTAGGGTTTTGCTCAATAACATGCAATGCATTTTTTACATAAAAGGGTCAATTTGTGAAAAATTGGTTCAAGTGCACATGGATAGAGTGATCATGAGGCCCTTGTGCAAACACACTTGCAGGAGCTTATGGCACTCAATTATGCTTCTCGGTTTTGTTTGTATACCCTTGTACCAAATTTTCCATGTACCCTTGAATGGCCTCAGGAATCTAGTTGTAACTCATCGTAAAATTGCATCTAGGGGTACCCCTCTCTTGTGACTCCATGACTTAGAAAAAAAATTATTTGACGGCCTCAAAAACTAGGGTTTTGCTTAATAAGAGATAATGCAATTTTTGCACTAAGGGATCAATTTTTGAAAATTCTAGATCGATAAATTGTGGGTAACTTTCTCCCATTAGCCTTACCAAAAAATACTTGCAAGATCTTACAACACTAAATTTTGCTGCTTGGTTTGGTTTTTATGCACGGGGACCAAATTGGCACGTGTCCCTAAAAGGATTCATGAAGCAAGTTACAAATCAGCATAAAATGGTAACCATGACTCATATCAACGAAACATTGATTTGATTGGAATCATCACATCGGATTATATATAGGGTTTCCCCTCTCATGTGATTCCATGGCCCAAAAAAACATTATTCAACAATCCCTAGAACAAGGGTTTTGCTCAAAAGAGATAATGAAATTTTTGCACTAAGGGGCCAGTTTTAAAAAAAATCTAGATTAGACGATTGTGAACAACATGTTCACATAAACCTTACATCAAACTTACCCAAACACACTTGAAATATCTTACGACACTCAATTCTATTATTCGATTTGGTTTTTATGCCCTAGGAGAAAATTGTCATGTGTCCTTGAAAGGCTTCAAGAAGCGAGTTGCAACTCAACAAAAATGATAATCAGGACTTGGATTGATGAACTACTGATTTTTTTGGACTCGTAACATCAAATTGAAACTAGGGATGCCCCTATTATATGATTCCATGTCCTGAAACATGTTTTATTTGACGATATTTGGAACTAAGGTTTTGATCAATAAGAGACAATGCAATTTTTGCATTAAGGGGTCAATTTTTGAAAACTCTAGATCAGGTGATTGTGGATAGTGTGCTCATGCCAGCCTTGCCCAAACACACTTGTAGGACATTACAACATTGTATTCGTCTACTCTCTTTGGTTTTTATGCCATGGGACCAAATTTCTATGTGTCCTTAAGATACTTGACCTAAGTGAAATCAGGGGAACAAAATGAAAACTGACAATTCAAAAGATGTGATGTCAGTTTCAATTCATCTATTTCAATCAATCCATTCTCCCATGCAGTGAACGAGGTTGAACATACCACCTCTCAAGTTTTTACCCCTGGATCATATAATCATATAAGTGATGCAAATGATGAATGAATGTAAAATTAGTCATAAAAGGAATTGTAAGTGATGTATCTACTTTTCAAAATACGGTTTCCAATGACGTAAATTCCCAATATTTGCGATCTAAATTCAACGTCGTATGTTATACAATTTTTTGAGCTAGACTTTCCAAACCTTGATTCTATATGCTAAATTTGATCACTCTACAACCTAGTTTTACCTCTTGGGTATATTTGGCATGTGATAATTTTATCTAGCCTAAATTTAAGCCTTAAATACATTGTTTATACCCTAATTCACCTTCTAATTCTTTATTGGAAAACATGCCAAGTTACTACAGGAAAATTTTCCAAGAAAAGGTTAGTCTCAACTTTATCCAATATTGGCATGTAAATAAAGCCAAAAAACTAATTTGACCTTTTGTGTTATATTTTCCAATACTTGCATGCAATTTCATTGTTCAAGGGAGTTGTCGAGGCAACTTGGACTCAATTTTGACAGGAAAATTGCTAGCAGGACAGAAGATAATGAATTGGAGAATATAATAGCAACAAAAGTGATGATACAAATGATTGAAAAGGCTACAATACAACATGTTTTAGTATGTTCTTTAAACAACATATCGTTTGAATGCATTCATAGGAAGATGATCAACTTTCTTGGTAACCATATGACCTCTTAAGTCAATGGATCATGGACAACCTCTAGATATTTAATGATTAATCATAAGCATGGGCTCTTTCCCACAGTTAATTGCAACCAAGCACATGAGGTTTTTACCATGTTAATATAGTAGTTTTCTTGTGTAGCTTTGAAGGGTAATTCACATGAGTAGTCATTTGTAACCAACCGCAATGATCCTTGTTTGTGAGCATAGAATAAATACATTTCAAATAGGAGTTTGATCCACCATTAATTTCTTATCATGAGGGTTGTCTCACAAAAAAATAAATGCTAAAGGAGAAATATTGGTGTAATGAGTAAATGTGTGTTGTGGTGAAGCAAATATGTTTAGATATGAAGGTTAGTAGCTTCATAAATGATGACACTAGGGAGTGAAAGTGGATTAAAACAACCGTGTTAGCCTTGTATATAATCTTGACCACTACTTGGACCTTTATTCCTCTTCCAACACACCATGCAATTCAATTCCCATTCAGAGAAAATGCAAGTAGGAAAACCTTCTAAATAAAATAGATGTTGCAAAAATTTTGACAGGGATTCAAATCCATTCATGAACATAGGCAACACACACACACACACACACACACACACACATCCTTAACCATAAAGACCCATAAGATATATTCTAAAGGATAATCATTTGGTTTAAGTAAGAAACTTATATTCTAAAGGAAATCACTTACAAACTGTGAATAAAAAAATATAAAGGTGTAAACATCAAATCAAATAAACAAAAAATCGGTTGATTCAATCATAAACGTCAAATAAAC
Organism: Picea glauca; assembly: GCA_000966675.3. Lineage (NCBI taxonomy): Eukaryota > Viridiplantae > Streptophyta > Pinopsida > Pinales > Pinaceae > Picea > Picea glauca. The sequence goes on from JZKD02S0469471.1 coordinate 115,616, forward strand.
AAAAAACTCTAGAATAACAGTACATTATTAATAAAAAATTAACCATAAATAAATAATTATACACATGTCCAAATCCACATATTTATATTCAAAATTGTTTAATCTGTATATTTTTTACAAAATTATATATCGTTCCCAAGATACATAATGGCACCTCATGCCCAAACATGGAATAATGGCAACTTGTGCCCTAGATACAAAATGGTACCTCATGCCCAAAATGGCACATCATGGTTGAGATACATAATAGGTCACTCATTTAGCCTCAACACCCTCTCCACTACCAAGTGAATCCACAAAGATGATATTCCTCCTCTTACTCCTATAGGAAACTTGAGTCTTCTTATGTCTCAGAGTTATTTGTCTTTATAGAGAATAGAAAAGGAAACAACATTTTTATAAGTTTTTCCCACAATTCTATCAATTAACACATTTACAAAAATGAAACATTATAATTCATCATAAAAAAACTCACCACAAATGAGAGTGAAAATCATCAGAATGTTTCCCTCCTCCATGACCCTAACCTCTCCACAATGCCTCCCTACACTAGTTACAAGAATCAAAGCATGAAATTTAATCCAAATGCCTAAAATCATTTCCATTTATGCTAGATAAAAATTTCATCAATGGATGATCTCACTATGAATAACTTGAGAAATGGTGGAAATTGGATAGTAGATGGAATTGCACTCAGTTGGAAAAGATGCTTTGAAGAAACACCTAGTGTAGGGTCCATGGGTGCAGCCACGGTGGATGAAATAAGGGGGGTTGCAGCAAGGCAGACTAGTGCAACCATAGTGGATACAACAAAGGCGACTTCAATAGTGTGAACTGGTGCATGGTGGATAGGTGTAGCCATAGTGGATGGATGGAATGGAAAACTTGGTGGGGGTGTGTGGCGATAAACCCCCATGGGTTGTAGGATAGGATGAAGTACCTTGAGGGGGATGGAATCCAAAGTGTTGGAGTAGGGTGGCCAAAGATCAAATTCACCTTGTAATATTGGTTGTATTATGTAGGTGTAATATGGATGGGGAAAGGTGGTAGTGGTGAACGGACAAATAATGATGGTGCTCACATACACATTTATAATATTTTTATTAGTGCAAAAACATGAAAATCAACCAAATAAGATAAAAAAATTCACATTAAAACAAGATTTAACTCAAGGCATGATACTTGAAAATGGGGTGATCTATCGACCCCAAGTGCAAGATGGATGGGGAAAGATGGTAATGTTGAACAGACGAAAAATGATGGTGCCTACATACATATTCATAATATTTTGATTAGTACTAAAACAAGAAAAACAACCAAAATCATATAACAAAATTCACATTAAAATAAATTTTAACTTAACACATGATACCTAGGAATGGGTTATGAATTAAGGAAACAAAAGGTTCTCACTTTCAATGGGTTCATTAGAAGAGGTAATGAAGTCGAATCATTGATGTTGAACAATGAGAGGCACATGATGAGGTATGATTTAAACCCTTTGGAAAATACCAAGTTTTCCAGCTACAATTTCACTGACAATACAAATTTATGGTAGGACCATCTTAAGAAAACTGAAAATGTGGATGAAGAGCACCTAAGTTGGTATCAGTTCAAGACTTATTTTGAGGAGAAGTATCTTGGAGAGATGTACTATTAGAATAAGGAATATGATTTTTTCACACTCAAATAGGATAGTATGACAAAGGAAGAATATGAACATGATTTTGTAGAATTGGGCAAGAATGTCGTTGGACTTAGTGAAAAGATTGAAGTTGGGAGATTTATTGAAGGGATTGGGTACCATGCTAGAGATAGAGTCAAAAAATTAATGTTGAAATCCTTGTTAAATGTAATGAAGAGGACTACATTATGTGGAGCTAAAGCCTAACAAAAGAGCAATTTAAGTGGAAAACTTAACCAAATAATCAATATTAGAAGAACTAGAGATGAAAGTTTAGTCATTGAAGATTCGCTCTAGCACCACCTCCTAAATACAAGAAAGAAGATAAATGACAAGGAAATACAAGACATGTGCACTTGGGAGTTGAATGTTTCAAATGCAAATAATTTGGGCACAAGTCCTACAAATGTAGAAAGATAAAGGACCAGAATTGAGGCACAATGAACCATATAGAGCCCAAAGGGATTGTTCTGGATGTCATAAGAGGAAGGATTTATGCAAAAATATATAGTCAAGAAAAAAATATCAATATTCCATTATTCAAGATAGAGGTAACATTTCTAGTCAATCCTTCACTTTCTCGATTGATATTAGGAGTACAAACAACTTTATATCCCCTATGGTGGTCACTAATTCTAATTTCCATGCCAAGAAGATCCAAGACCCATGGAAGGTACAAATGAATAATGGTGCTAAGAAATGGATCAACAATGCACTTGATGGATGTGTAGTAAAATTAGGGGAATGGGACAATGATGTATGTTTTCATGAACTGGCTTTGGAATCCTATGATGGAATAATTGGACATGATTGGTTGGAACTCCATAAAGTCAATATAGATTGTGATGAGAAGAATGTTGAATGTATCGATGATGAAGTAAAAGAAAGCATCCAAGGAGAAAATAGTCTTGCGATAGTCAGATAGATCCATAGTATTTTTTAGGGGTGAATTTTTGTCAATTGGATTTTTTTTCCATTTATAAAAAATATATATAGTTTCACCCATTGGTCAATTTTTCTTTAAAAATTTGCCTATTTTTTACATAAAGTATGACTAAATTTAAGAAGAGTGGGAATTTTTTTAATGTGCATTGAATAAAAAACGTTGAACAAGGTCACAATTAAGAACAAGTATCATTTGCCTTGAATTGATGACTTATTTGATAAGCTCATTGTTGGTGTGTTTAATCGTCTTATAAAACATCCAATACGTTTAATTTTCAAACCAGGGTTTGTTTCTTATTGCAAGGTTATCATGCAAAATATATGCAGGAAACAACTCCTAGCTAGCACTATCCTGAAATCTGGAGAACCAAACCTCACCATTCAATGTATATTATAGGTTACTTAAGGAAAAATGGTTAGAATAGAAGGCTCGCTAAGATAAGACCACATTATTAAATGTGGAAGCACGCTCTTGCTGGAATGAAACACTATGCATCAAAATCACGTTGTATGGAAACACATTGTTGTAAATCATTTTAGACCTTACTTACATCAACATGGAAAACACACTTGTTTTAAAGGTAATCAATCCTCAATTCTATTAAAATGGGAAACACATTTACTAGAAATGAAATCAATCCCCACTTGCATTGAAATAGGAAACACACTTGTTGGGAATGAAATGTAACAATCTTGTTGGTAATAAAGTCACACTGCTTAAGATAAATCACCTGTTGAAAGGAAATAAACAAACCAGGCTGCGAGAAATGAATCAAAATAGACTACTCCTTCAAGGAAACAATGCACTCAATGGAAAAGGGCACACCTTGCTGAGATCACACAATTCTGATAACAACTAATGATGTACGATAAAACCACCTACAAAATGGCTAGCAATAACACCTACAATTTCACTAGATTTCATTAACCTCAACAACAAAGAAGACCATTAACCACATTATAACCTATAATAGTAATGTTATAAATAAATCTAGTCCAAATTACATTTGAGTAACAACAAATCGCATCTGCACCAGAACACTCAAAATTAATTATGGATGATACTAACAGCAAAGATAATACCTACGAGAAAACAAAGTAAGTCTACCTACAATAGTGGGAACCTTGCTAAAGAGGAGGGCCTTTCCTCCTTAGTAGGGGCTGGAAAATTTACAGGAACAACAACTTAATCACACATAAAATTGAACCACAAACTTGCCAGAGATTTATTACTCAGAAATCAGAAGGTGCAGGTACAAATTTTGTTTTTCATCAACCAAACTAATTGTTTCCCAGAACTAGACTAACTTGGGAGAAAAGATGTTCTTCTTTTTAATAGCTCCCTCATCTAACTAATCTTGGAAAAGTTACAATAACAAACAACCTTGAGAATCTTTCAATTCTCAAGATGTTCAATATTGTCCTTATTAAGAAAATACAAAATATTTCTTGTAACCAGCCTCAACTAATATGATTAACTAATTACAGATCTCGCCCACTGAACTACACTACAATTCGAGCTGACAAAACAAAGTTATGACATACAATGATCGTGACTTAGAAATAGCCACGTCATCAAAAGGGACCAGTCATTTCCTTGTGTTTTGAGCGGACGGTCACTTCCTCTTCTCGGATTGGAGATACGCGAAAGTTAAATAGGTATTAGTCACCTAAGATAATCAATTAATGACACGTGGAATCCACTAATTACTTAAATTACGGCGCGTTAGGTTGTATGCTCCCGCCTTTAATCTGATTTATTCTGCATGTGTCGAATGTCAAATAAATTAGGGAAGGTGGCGG
>JZKD02S0469471.1:122698-137399 GCA_000966675.3 Picea glauca
CTTGGCATTGTTCTTTATAAGAACAACCTGAGAGACAACACTATCCACCAATATTCATCTCGCCTTAGTTGATATTGGTGTTGATATTGCCTTATAGGGAGCCAAATCAAAGGGAACCTATATCTAAGGCCAAGCCACCTCCGACATTTCATAATAAAATCCATATACTTGTTTATTCTTGATAGGGAAAGGGAAAAGTTTGGATAGTCGTGTGCATCCCTTATCTTCATCTCATTATCAAAGGCCTTCCACCTAAGTCAACTTCCATCTAGAGCTTCCTTCAACTACATTTTAATACATCTGGGGTAGAGGTCTAGGATGAGGAATCGAATATCATTCATAGTGGCCATCTGGTCTTCTGAACCAAGAAACTTATTGAAGGCTCTAATTATATTAGCATTAGGGGTAGGCTCTCCTCTAATCCATAGCATTTTATCTTTCTAAGTTGTTTTCATAACATCATAGATTGCTTTCCACTTTTCTTGATTGCTGACAAATGAGCTAAATGCTCTTAACTAAATATCTCCAACATATGGGGAGAGATTAATTTTTCATTCCCCGAAAAAAATAAACTCATGCAAGTATAATTCACATAGCAGATGTTGGTCTGCAAGGTTGCTCTGAAAGAAAGTATTCAGAAAGTAAATAGTGGAATCAAATTTTCAAAATCTATCTTCTTTCATGGCTACTAGTTGGAACATGATGAATTGTTCCTGAAGAAATAGTGGATAGGTAGGGGAAGGGTTTCTACAATTCAACAATTTTTGTGCCAGGTCACATATTTTTACCTTTGTATCTTGCAAGGCTTGAACTCGGTCTTTCATCTCCAATTTATGTCTCTCTTCCTTCAATTTATCCCATCTATGTTTCTGGAACACCAATTCTTCTACCCATCTTTCTCTAAGGTCATGGATAACTTTTTTATGCTCTTGGATGGATATTACCCATTCCTAGAGTGACAGAGCTAGTTGCTTTTACTTATAAGTTTCAACAATCAATATTTCAACATCAGGGGTCGTGTCTTGGCTCCTTTCTTCCTCAGGTTTGATTGCCTCACTTCCAGTCTCTGCTAGTTCTTGTGTAACAACAATGTCCTCGTCAAGTTTTTGTGTGTCCACCAGAGTCGTAACATAGTCTGTGCATACCAAGATGTAGGAATTCTAACGAGATGGGAGGTTGATGAGCCCCACAAAGTCAAGAGCCCACTTCTCAAAGGGTTCGATAACCAATTGAAATTTTAATGGAATTTCATCTGATAGAATGGGTTGGCCAATTCGTTAGCGGTTGTCACATCCCTGTACATACTTTTTGGCATCTTGGAACAGAGTAGGCCAATAATATACCATGTGAAGTTCTTTGTACCATGTTATTTTATTAGCAAAGTTCCCTCTACAAGGCTCATCGTGGCAGGCTTTCAAAATGTTGTGGATTTCATCTTCTCTTATACATCGTCGGATCTCAAGGTCAAGGCCTGTGTAAAAGAGGCATCCACCTACCCAAGAATATAAAGCACTTTGCTAAATAATATTTCACAATTCTTTAGGAGAAAGGTGGTGTGGTAGCTTTCCTGCAGCAAGATTATATATGCATACCACGGTGAGTGAGTAGATACTGCAAATAAGTGTTTATCAGGGAAAAAATCCTCAACAAGATAATCATCACTGCTGTCGGTAAGCCTAGAAAGGAAGTCTGCAACGACATTGTCCTTTACATGCTTGTCCACAATAGTGATGTCAAATTCTTGTAGTAAAAGTAACCACCTAGTAACTCTACCATTTGTGGCATATTTATTCATTAGATATTTAACAACGAAGTAGTTTTTATGTACAAATACTCGATAGCCTATAACATAATGTTAGAATTTGTTAATAACATGTACAACAACATGGAATTATTTTTCAGATACTTTATAATTTAGCTCCGCAGGGGTCAAATTCTTGTTGATGTAATAGATTACGTGTGGATTTCGTTCTTCCCATTGTCCTAGTACAACACCGATGGAAACATCTGAGGCATCCATCGAAACATGGAATGGAAAAGTCCAATCAAGCCCTCGAAAAATAGGTGCTTCAGATAAGCGCTTCTTCAAATCTGTAATGAAAATAAAGGAGATGCAATCCTTGAGTAATTTTTCAATGAAACGACGATAATAACCAGTTTTTCCTAACAAGCTACGCACCTCTTTTTTTTATTTCGAGGGAGGAATTTTTAAGATTACCCCAATTTTGGCCAAATCCACCTGTATCCCTATAGAATAAATATAATGACCAATTACAACTCCCTCATCCATCATCATATGGAATTTTTTGGTGCTTAAGGAGAGATGAGTTTGTTTACAACATTTCAACACTTTTTCAAGGTTAGCCAGAGCCATGTCAAATGTATTTCCATATGGTGTGAAATCATCCATATAAGTCTCAAGAGACTCATTAACCAAATCTGAAAATATTCCCAATATATCCCATTGGAAAGTAGCAGGTGCGTTACAAATCCCAAACGGGAGGACTTGGTAAGCAAATGTGGCCCAGAGGCAAGTGAAAGTAGTTTTGTCTTGATCTTCAGGAGCAATCTGGATTTGGTTATATCCGTTGAAACCGTCAAGAAATGAAAAATATTTCTTACCAGACAGGGCATCAAGGACTTGGTCAATAAAATGCAACGGGAAATGGTCTTTCTGTGTGGCTTTATTCAGCTCTCTGTAGTCGACGCAGATTCTCCATTTGTCGTTTTTCTTAGATACGATGACCAGTGGGGATACCCATTAACTGTCTGAGATTGGGCAGATGAAATTAACATTTAACAGGTTTTGGAGTTCTTCTTTTATGATATCTTTCAAGGCTGGGTTCATTCTGTGTTGTGGTTGGTGAATAGGCCGGCAATATTCTTTTATATAGATGTGATGGGTACACAGATTAGGGTGAATACCCTTCATATATGTGTAATACAATGCAAAGGCCTCCTTATGTTCTCAAAATAGTTGATCTAACCATTCTATCTGTTGGGAAGATAATTTTGGATTAATATTTAAGGTTTTTTCAAGCTCAATTTCAATTGGGACACTTTTGTGGCTTGGCGTTGTGGGTATCAACTCTAAAGAGAAATTCAACAGAAATTTCTTGATCAGGTTCCTTCATTATGGAATCTAAGAGTTGGAATGTTGGTTGACTAACAAACGAGGGGTTACTGATGAAACTATTGATAATTTCATCCTATGTTTCATCCTTGAAACAAAGAGCCTTACTGATTGTGAGGATTGGTTGTACGCCACCCTCTTCTAGTTCAAATTCGGCCCACAACAAGCTCTCGTGATCTTCACTCGGTTTGGCAGGGGGGTAGAGGATGAGATTCTTTGTGGCTTTTCCATCAAATATTATCATGGACCCTGACCTACAACTAATAAATGTGTCGGTCGTAGCCAACCAAGGTCTACCCAAGATCAAGGGGTGCCCTCCTAAAAGGTTTTTAGGATACAACATTAAGAAGTTTGTTGGGTATTCCTAGGAGTACACATATATAATAATATCCTCTAGAACCTCTTCTAGTGATATTTTGGATCGGTTAGCAACTTCCTACACAGTGTGGGTGGATATTATGTTGGCAAGTCCTAGTTGTTTTGCGGTCTCTTTGGTTGTGATGTTTAATTCAGTTCCCAAATTGATGAGGGTATTGGGGATGATCATTTTCCCGATCTGGACGGTTACTATTGGGTTCCAAAGGTCGTCATATTTAGCAAGTGTGGTTTTACCCAGCATTAGTTCTGATAGTTTTCCTACTACCTGGATTGTAAGAGGATCCTTGGGTTTCCTACTAGGCCTTTTAACACACAATTCCCTCACTGTTTTGGTGTAAATTGTAACATCTTTAATGGCTTGAAGCAATGGAATTTTGACACACATGTTTTTCAGTTCTCCAAGGAAGTCGAACTTAGGTTGAGGAATGATTCTAGGCATTGTTAATCTCTCTGAGTATGGGGCATTTTCAGCAATGGTAGGAATAATTCTTTGAGTTTCAGCTTGTTTATCGGGAGTTTCAGCAATGGTAGGAATATAATTCTGAGTTGCAGCTTGTTTATTGAGAGTTTCAACATAAGTTGGTTTAGTGTGTTGTTCTTTGGATTGCTAAAAATTTGGGGTTGTTTCTCTTGTTGAATATGTTTCTACATGTTTTGTGATCACAGGTGATGTTTCTTGGTTTATTACTCTCCCTAATCTTAATTTGACATCATTGCATGCTACATGGGAGATGCAATATGTAGGAAAGATGGGTGTTTCAATTTGTTGAACCGCCTTATTATTTGGGTTACATGGGAGATGCAATATGTAGGAAAGATGGGTGTTTCAATTTGTTGAACCGCCTTATTATTTGTGTTTGGGTTTGGTTGAATGGGAAGATGGGGACATAATGGAGGATTTCTTGGTAATACACTAGACGAGAGTGGCAGTGGTTGTTGTTGTATGGGTAGTTGGGTTTGTATAGGAAACTTTCCTCCTTTAAAGAGAGATCCTCTCCATCCTTGGGACCATGGGACAGTTTGATTTGGATATTGTATCCAGGGTGTGGGATATTGTACATGGGGTGGGCTAGGAATTTTCCATGGGGTCGAAGGGTATTGAATATGTTGTGGAATTTGCAGGTTATACATATGATTCCAAGTATTAAAAGATGAAGATGGGTCTCGAATCATACCTAGTAAACATGTATGCCATGGATTTTTGGAAATGAAATATGCCTACTTAGTTTCTTCACTGGATCCCTGGAATATTTTTTTCAGTCCTGGAAGTGGTGGGCAGATTTTTTTTGGATGGTCTAGTTCAAAAATGCCACAAACCTCCACTCTTTCAAGTGGGCATTCTTTATGATGGTGTTTATCTCTGCGTTTGGGACAAAATAATTCCAGTGCCTTTTATGCTTCAGCATGCTTTTGTTTTACCTGCAATACATCCAATCGTGTAGTTAAAGAGAGAAGGATGTCAATTTTAAAATTTTCAAACAAATTACTGATTTCTACCCTTGTTACTCCATCATTGGATGATTTATGTATCCCGACGGAGGTGTCTCCTGCTTGGGTTTTGTTCCTTGATGAGCCTCTTGAACTCCTTAGGCAGATAGCAATGATGTCATCATAAGGTTCCTTTTATATGTCACCCTTACCCATTAAATTCAGCATATCCAAGAAATCATATATCATCCCCCGGATCGAAATAGTTTTCAAAATATCCATATCCATATCACTGTGCTTAGACCTCTGTAAGTTATACTGGAGGCGCTCAACATAGTCCTCCAAGATTTCTTCTTCCTTCTAGAACATTTTGAAGATTTCCTCTCTCCGGTCTCTTGTCCTACAATAGTCCTAATATTTCCCAGGAATATTTGTTTCATATTGTCTTAAGAAGTGACAGAGTCAGCACCAAGGCCCATAAACCATCTTAATGCAGCTCCCTTCAAGGTAGCAGGGAACAATTTCAGCTTCTGAGTGTTCAAATTATAATCATAACTTCAACACAAAACATCAAACTCAAACAAGAAGGTGCTTGGATCCTTATTGGCCAAGCCATGAAAGTTTGGAAGGTAAGAGAGGGGAATGTTTTTCATTGGTGCTTTTCCTATAATATCCCCAATGGGATATTCAAAAGTGGAGACTATATTGTTTGCATTTTCATTTTCCATGTGTTTCTGCCACAAAATGCAAAGTCTTTGCCAATCTGGCCTGTGGATATCCTCTAGATGTGGGGAATTTTCTAGTAGTTTCTTAGGGTGCCCTGCAACACTCCATTGATCTGGAAGAGGGTTGTCAATGGGAGTGCTAATGGGTTGATCAACCTCCATCCTTGAGTCCGGGTACCCCTAATTTTTCTCATCAATGTCCCCTGGGACTTCTGTCAAATCTTGATATTCAACTTATGTTGTTGTTGTAGATGATCCTCCACGAACAGAGGACTGGGAATCAATTCCTTTTTGTGGTCTAGTCTTTTGACAGTCTGGCCCTGAAGCTGACGATTCTGCCTTTGATATTCTTTCTTGAATGAATGCTAGTAGTCCTTGATCCTGATTTATTTTTCCACCATGATCTCTTCTACCTATGGGTTTAGTATTTTTGGTGACACCACATTCTTCTCTAGATTTATTCATGCACCCAACATGTCCTAAAATTCATCAAGGCAATGTTGACTATGCTTTTGCGCCTCTAATAACCTCCCCAACAACGATGCCAAAATGTTGGTGTGTTTAATCATCTTATTAAAAGATCCAATACATTTAATTTTCAAACAGGGGTTCATTTCTTATTGCAAGGTTATCATGCAAAATATACACAGGAAACAACTCCTAGCTAGCACTATCCTGGAATCTAGAGAACCAAAGCTCACTAGTCAATGTACATTATAGGTTACTTAAGTAAAAATGGCTAAAATAGAAGGCTTGGTAAGATAAGACCACACTATTAAAGGTGGAATCATGCTCTTGCTGGAATGAAACACTCTGCATCCAAATCACGTTTGTATGGAAACACATTGTTGTAAGTCAATTCAGACCTTACTTATATCAACATGGAAAACACACTTGTTGTAAATGGAATCAATCCTCACTTGTATTGAAATGGGAAACACATTTGTTGAAAATGAATTCAATCCTCACTTGAATTGAAATAGGAAACACACTTGTTGGGAATAAAATGTAACAATATTGATAGTAATAAAGTCACACTGCTTAAGATAAATCCATCTTAAAAAATGTGAAAGAATCGGGGAATTTAATTTACAATTCTTTAAGACATTGAATCAAATTCCAGAAGCCCGACGCCCTAATGATCATGTCATATTTGGATGTTATAAGAATTTCATTCCTTCAAATGTGAATTATGCAATAAGAGTTGCACAAATAGATGACTTGAATGAGACAATCCAGAAGGTAAAAGAAATGGAAGCATACATGTTGGAAACCAATGTTGATCGCAAGATTATTCTTGGAAAAGTACAAAGACAAATGAGTAGTCTGTCAATATCATCTCAAGGACCATCTACCTCCAAAAAAATTTAAAATCGAGCAAGTGGGGGAGGAATTCTCCAAGGCATCCCCCTAATGTAAGAAATGATCATGGAACCACCCAAGAAACTAGGCAAAAGATAGAGATGGCTCAGGTGAGCATAAAAATTAGAAAAAGGTAGAATGAGATAACCTGACTCGGGAGGGATGAGAATATCATTCCACCAAATCCAAATATGAGAGCTCCATTGCCTGATCAAAGAATAATAAATGACAAAATTGAAGAACATAGACCAAGGGCACCCATAGTTCCAAATCCCAATGTTGTTGTGCTCGAAGAAATTGTAGAAGAAGAAAAATTTGGAAACTTTGATCAAGAAACAAATGTTAACCAAGATGAAGTTTTAGAATAAGTACAAATGGATGAAGGTACATAATCTTTTTATATTTTTGATGAATAATAAGATCTTGAATATTCACAAGATAATGTTCTCTAGACCAGAGCACAAGTAAATAAATTCAAGACAAGGGAACAACCTGAAAAAGAAAAAGAAAAATATAATGCTCCAGAAAAAACAAAACAACAACCAAATGTTAATCAAATGAACACTCTGTTGCAAATGAATTATAATCTGGTTGATGAGTTAGCCAAGCTCTAAATTACTTTACCATTCATCGAGGTAGTCAAAATACCTCAACAAAGAGAAAATATTTTGAAGATATTGGATGATACAAAATCAAGAATAGAATTCGTTGTAATGAATACAAGACAACAATAGAATATCACATCAGTAAGGCCAAGAGGAAAAGTTACAACATTTTACATATCTATAGTGTAGAGACCTATATTTAATTAGCCTATTAAATCTCATAAATTTTAATAGATAAGATTAATTCTACGCAGAAACAATAAGTAATTTCTTTCATTCAGCATATAAGCAGCATAAATTAATTAATGAACAACAATCTAATGAATTACATAACAGAATATAGATACCGTTGGTTGATGCTATTATCCCAATATCTGGTTGTCCTCACTGCTACTTTGCCTAGCCTGCTGCTTTGACCAAACCCTGCCCAAACCGACTAACCACCCAGCTAGCTAGGAGCAACTTGTCTAGCTCCCTAGCTCCAGGATACCGTAAGGAATCCTGGCCCCCGAGCCCAAAACTCCCAGCAACCTGGTGCCCCCTGACACAGTTCACCCAATCTCCAAAACCAAACTCCTCAAAACCAGAAAAAATATCCAATCCCTCAATACAGTCCTCTCCTCCCAATTTTTTTTCATAATCCTTCCCAAAGGCCTCTGCCCAGTCATATCTCCCCCCCATTCACTGGCTCCCTACCCTCCATTAATTATCTTATCCTTCCCTTTATTACCTTATCCTTCCCTTTACTACCTTATCCTTCCACTAAATGCTCCATTCCCCCCCCCACATACGTAAAGTCTTATAATAAATAAATTAAAGTCATTAAGCCCCTTTAATTCATTAATCAAACCTTTAATGAGTCAATTAATTAATTAATCAATCAATCAATAGATATAAACAATTAATTAATAATTAATTAATTAATTAACTTTATTAAGAAATAATCATTGTTTAACTAAAACATATTATGACAGTTAATTATCTAATTAATTATACTTGATAAACATTAATCAATCATTTAACTAGGGTTGTTACATATAGAAAATCATGATTTCACATTACACAGTTTTCTGGTGGATAGTGGAGCCACTAATAACATCATGCCACTATCAGTGATGGAAGCACTTGGAATGTAATGCACAAAATACTATGAAACATGTGAGAGCATATATGCCATTGATTCAAGAAAAGTCCCATCCTATGGTGAAATAAAATATTTATATGCATGGATAAGTGCAACACCTCATATTACTACAGTCTTCACTACCATAGTTATTGATTTGTCTCCAATATATGGTGTTGTAATGGGAAAGGATTGGTTCTCATTAATTGGACGATGTATAATGAATGATGGAAGTTCGATGATGCTTCCAAATAAATATGGGACTATGATCAGAGTTCCTAGAGAGAATATAAATCTCACATCATTCAAGAAAAAGGAAAATAAAGTAATGCAAAATTATGTCAATGCTAGAATTGGAAATTGTGTTGTTTTTAGTACAGAACAAATAAACCCTCTTAAGCAAGATAGTGAAAGTTCTTTCCAAGATTTTTGGAAAATGTCTTTTTGATGGTGCTTGTTGTAAGTATAGAAACAGAGCTGATATTATTTTCAAAACTCCTCAGTCTGATATCTTTCCACATGCTATCAAATTTGAATTCCCTTGTACCAACAATGAAGTTGAATACAAAGCATTGATTCAAGGAATGACTATTTCCCTTCAAATGAAAGTAGGAAATATGGTGGTAACTAGTGACTCAGAGTTGGTGATTAATCATATCAAGAAGAAATATAGAATCAAGAAATAAATATTGAAACATTATGAAAGAAGAGTATGGGAACTCATGGATTCTTTTAGCTCTTTTAATATCTCTTTCATCCCTCAAGAAAAGAATCAAAAAGTTGACTCGAAGCCAGTAGTTGCATCACTCTTCAATCTAGATGACTCTCATAATCAAAGTGCTTTTCATGTAAAAATAATATTTCGACCTTTAATACCTAATAATCCAGAGTATTGGCAAGTTTTTGAAAAGGACAAACATATTGCAAATTTCCTCACAAAACATGACTCAATGTTAACAGATGATTCACAAGAAAGCCAATATTTTCTCAAGGAACCTTATGATCAAAATGTTGCACTTTTTCCTAAAAATTATGTCAGTTTGGAATATATTTTTACAATATATTATCAAACAAAGATCTCGGATCCAGAAGAAGAATCATTTATTAGGAAGGTTCAAAAGACACAGAAAATTGATTTGGTACTCCTGATTCTCCAAAGTATATAAATATTGGTACTAGCTGCACCACTAAAGAAATAGAAAAATATACTTCATTGTTCAAAGAATTCTAGAACATTTTTGTTTGGAGTTATGATGATTTCAAGGAATAGACAAGTCTATATTCTAGCATGTTATACCACTCAAAGAGAGATCAAATCCTTTTAAGTAGAAATTAAGAATAATAAATCCAAAATTAAAGCCCTTAGTAAAACTAGAGTTGGAAAAAATCAAAAAGGTTGGTATAATTTTTTCAATCAGACATTCATAATGGATTTCAAATCCTATGGTAGTTAGAAAAAAGAATGGAGAAATTCATCTTTGTGTTGACTTCATAGATCTTAGCCAAGCAAGTATCAAAGATAACTACCCACTTCAAAACATGGAGATGTTATTGCAGCAGGTCATTGGTTCTACCTTGATGTCTATGTTGGATGGCTTCTTTGGATATAACCAAGTACTTGTTGCTGAAGAGGATAGACCCAAGACCACTTTTGTCACGCCATGGGAAACTTATGCTTATGTCTGCATGCCTTTTGGATTGAAAAATGTTGGTGCAACTTTTCAAACAGAAATGGACCACGATTTTAAAGATTTAATTGAAGAATTTATGGAAAATTACCAAGATGATCTGACTATTCATTCAAAACTAAGAGAAGAGCATATCAAACATCTTAGAAAAGTTTTTGAATGTTGCATAATGCATGACATATCCTTGAATCCTAAAAAAATGTTTATTTGCAGTATCATAAGGAAAATTGTTTGGTCACATAGTGAGCAAAGAGGACATATACATAGACCCTAAAAGGATTAAATCCATTAATGATATGAGTCATCCAACATCTAAAAAAGGAGTACAATCCTTTTTTGGGAAGATAAATTTTGTACGATGATTTGTTCCAGAATTTGCTACAATTGTAAATCCAATCAACAAATTATTGAAGAAAGACCATAAATTTGAATGGACTACAAATATTCAAATGGAATTCACAAAAATAAAGCATGAAATTACTTCTAACACAGTCTTGGTTAGCCCATATTTTCACAAATACTTTGTGTTGTATTCATTTAAGAAGAAATCATTGCTTCCATATTGATATAAATAAATTCAAAGGGAGAATAATTTCCAATCATTTTTATAAGACATTGCATGATTATGAATCAAAATACTCTGAAGTATAAAAGCAATATCTCTTTCTGGTTAAAGCAATATCACATTTCAAAACCTACATTTTTTCATCTCGTGTTATAGCTTATGTCCCGACCTCTCTAGTTAAGGTGTTGCTTAATCAACAACTTAGAGAAGGAAAATGGCAAAATTGGCTAGCTAAAATCCGGGAATATGATATTGAAACCAAGCCTCTAAAAGAAATCAAGGGACAAGGATTGTGTAAATTAATGATGAGAATTGAAGTAGTAAATACAGATATATCAACTTCACAAGAGACATCCCTATCAGCATCTGAATGGTACAAGAATATAATATTTTATCTAAAGTCTGGGAAAGTCCCTAATGGAATGTCTTCCAAATAAAAAAAGATCCTTAAAAATGAAGGCCAACCAATATGTATTAGTTGTTGAAGTTTTATTTTGGAGGAATTATGATGGGATTTTACTAAGATGCATCAATTTCTCAAGGGCACAAAAGGTGTGACAAGAATTTCATGAAGGTGTTTGTGGAGGACATTTTTCACCCACGAAAACTACCCATAGAATCATGAGAGTTGGTTATTATTGGCCTTCCATTTTTAAAGACTCTTATTCAATGATCAGAAAATGTATCTCTTGTCAAAAAAATTCAGGTAAAATGAACAAAGCAGCAATGTCATTGCAACCTATAGTGATTAAAGAACCTTTTGCACAATGGTTCATGGATGTTATAGGACCAATCAATCCCAAATACAGTAAAGGTTAACCATACATCCTCAATGCAAATGACTGTTTTACAGAATGGCAAGAATTTGTATACTTGAAAAATGTTGATTCTGAATAGTTGATTATTTTTCTCAAGGATAATATTAGGTCAATATTTGGAGTTCCTGAGAAATTCATAACAGATAATTGATCAATCTTCATTGGTTCAAAAGTTACAAAGTTTTGTGGGGAATACAGTATTATTATGGAACAACCATCAAACTAGTATCCTCAAGGAAATGGTTTGGCAGAGTCTACTAACAAAACATTGATCCATATTCTCAAGAAGACAATTGCTACAAATCAAAGGAATTGGCATATAAAATTGATTGATGCATTATGGGATAGAAGACTCACGCCAAAGGAAAGTATAGGATTTTCACCATACACTATAGTATATGGAAAGGAAGAAAATATGTCTATTCACTTGGAATTAAATGCTCTATCTTATTCTATGAACAATGAGGATACTAAACAAGTTTCACCCGTACAAAGAAGATATTGTCAATTGATACTTGGAATATAAATGAACACAAGAAATAAAAAAAAACATGAGTCAAAGACAACAAGTTGTCAAAAAACACTTTCATAAAAGGCATAGTACAGACGTTTCCTATTAATGGGAAATACCTTACAACATTCTTCTCCTGAAATCCCCAGACTATAACGTGTACATAGTTTTTCCCTTTGTACATCCTTGTTTAGTTTTCCCTTTTTCACCATCTCTTGTTCTCTTAATTGAATCCATCACCCAATGTCCAAGGCCTTTTCTGGATTAATAGTAACCCGCAGGGGGTTATTGTCCCACGATTGGAGCTAGTTGTTGACCCACAAGAGTTGATTTAATTTTTTTTTTAATTTCTCCTTGCATAGTTCTTTCCTAGAATTCCTCCATACTTACAAAATTTTAAGACCACCGCGGATTCCTAACACATTACATTACTACTCCTAAGTTTTGCGACCCGCATAATAGTCTAGTTAACTTCGGTGGCCTCCATTATGCGTCTACACTTAGAAATTTCTTGAAAGCAAGCATCCATCCACATGTGTGGAGCACCATTCATTTCACTCTGACACCCTGCTAGCTCGCTTGTCCACGATCCTGCCATCCCATGATCTAAATTATCATGTTACCTCGCCATCTCATTCATCCTTTGTACTACTCATCTGCTATCCCGTTGTCTCGATCATCCTTCCCCCTACTCGTCCATCCTCCCACGAACCATCTACCCTGCGACACTAAAAAAATTTACACCCTTTCCCATTCATGTTTCCCAACATGCATTAAATCACTCTTTCCAAAAATTACTACCACTCATATGTTGTTAATACAGTTATTAATAACGAGATTCTTGAGGTAACCTTTCGCAAATGTTAATATGAGTTATCCTTTAAATCCTTGAATTAAGTGCCCTTGAGCATGTTAAAACAAACAAGTGTTTTTCGATAATAGAAACTTGAAGAAATATGGTTAAGTCTGTTACCTTGGATAATATGTCAGCTCGAAGAAAAGAACAATTTTGCGGAGAAACCATAAATATTTTGACACGAGAAGATCATGGATTTCAGTGGTCATAGGATTATAATTGGTATTCCACATTACCACCCCCAAAGAAGAATTTGAATAATATTTGGGCATCCAAAATTGCAACAGCAGGGTGTGTGCTAGAGGTATATGACTTCGAGGATTTGATTTCATGGTGTGTTGATAAGTTTGATAAGGAAAAAAGAATCATTAAATTACATGGAGAATCACCTATTTCATTACCCCCCTCTATTTTTAAAAGAATGTTCAGACTCCTTGAACCAACCATGGTTTTCAAGAGTGTTTAAACCGGTGATTTTCTTAAGACAAAAAAAGGAGGAACCGAACTTTTACAGGGCTACCTTGAAGATCCGACAATTTTTTCTAAAGACTTCTTCAATATTCAGGTATGCTCACTAAAGAATCCCTACAGAGAAATGGCATGGTTATTTTCCTAGGTTTAACCGGACAAGAGTCCACATCGATTGTCCCCAAGCTTGCTTTATATATATTGCATTTTTCAATTCATGAGAACACCATTTTCTACTGGTCAAGGATTATTTCGAATGAATTATCTTTCCAACTTGGAAACTTTCACAAAAGTAAGTTCTACATGTCTTCTTATTTGATTATCATTGTGACTTACTATCATGTGTTCAAGGGAATACCCATGGCCAAAAAGGTTAACTATAAAACTAACCCTATACAAGTGTGGTACCCTACACTCTAGAAGCAAAAAGTTGCATACAATTTTTATGAGGTACACAATGCTTTTGTTTATTATTTCAAAACATTAATGTTTGGTCCTAATACATCAAGGTTGTCGCTAAAGGTTTCATCCTTCCTAGCCGGAAAAGGAATCTTCGAAGCTATGGATGATTATAGTATCATCAGACTTTATTGCTCACATGAAAAACCTTCATTTCTACCCTTTTATGTTTCTGAAAAATTGTTCATAGTTGAGGTATTGAAATAGTACAAGTTTTGGGTTCACTTTTTTAATGAAAAAAGGAAAAAACAATTTATCCCATTACCATGGAAGATTGGGGAAATTATCATGAAAAGTATTGCCCATTTAGATGAAACTTCAACTCATTTTGATTTATTTAACCTCAGTTGATGATATCAAAGTTTTCGAACCTAATCAACTATTCATGACCCACATGACACCAGTGGGATACAATATGGTGTTTGCCAAGACATTTTTATTTGGAGAAGGAGAAGATGACAATCAAAATCTTCAAGGGTTGTCTATTGAAAAAGGGCAAGATGATATTGAGACTATGGTCAGTACCAATGACCATCACAGATAACAAGGACAGGTTATAAATGAAAGAATTTCTTAGTCCCC
>JZKD02S0469471.1:165132-175855 GCA_000966675.3 Picea glauca
TAGACTTGTTGTAAAGGGGTTTGCACAAAAGAAAGGTATAGATTTTGATGAAATATTTTATCTTGTTGTTAAAATGACTTCAATTAGGACTATTTTAAGTCTTGTGGCAATAGAAGATTTACATCTTGAACATTTAAATGTAAAAACAACTTTTCTCCATGCAAAGTTGGAGGAACAGATTTATATGCAACAACCACAAGGGTATGAAGTCAAAGGGAAGGAAAATTTGGTATGCAGGTTGAAGAAGAGCTTGTATGGCCTAAAGCAAGCTCCAAGGCAGTGGTATTTGAACTTTGACAAGTTTATGACATAACAAGGTTATAGTAGATGTCATTTTGATCATTGTGTTTATTTTAAAAAGCTAGAAAATGGAAGTTATATTATCTTGTTATTGTATATGCTTGTTGCAGGGTCTAATATGCAGGATATAAATGTGCTCAAGAAGAAATTAGTTAATTCATTTGCGATGAAGGATTTGGGTGCTACAAAGAAAATCCTTGGTATGATAATAACAAGAGATAGGAAAAATGGAAATTTGACATTGTCTCAAGGTGAGTACATAGAGAAGGTGTTGGAGAGGTTTAGAATGTAGAATGAAAAACCAATTAGTACACCTTTTGCCATCCATTTCAAATTAAACAAAGAAATATGTCCCAAGACATAGGAGGAGATATAATAAACGCATAGGGTCCCTTATTCATCAACAGTTGGCAGCTTGACGTATGAGATGGTTTTCACAAGACCAGATATTGCACATGCAGTGGTAGTTGTGAGGAGGTATATGAACAATCCAGGTAAAGAACATTGGGAGGCAGTAAAGTGGATTCTCGGATATTTGAAAGGTACTGCTACTCATGCATTATGTTTTGGACGTTCAGACATTGTTCTATAGGGATATGTTGATTCAAATATGGCATGTGATAAAGATAGCAAGAGGAGAACCATAGGGTATTTTTTTACTTTAGGTGGAACAACAGTAAGTTGGATTTCAAAAATGCAAAAGGTTATTGCACTTTCAACAACATAGGTAGAGTATTTTGCTACTACAGAGGCTAGTAAAGAGATGATTTGGTTACAGAGGTTTATGGAGGAATTGGGAAAGAAGCAAGAGAATAACAAGTTGTACTGTGACAGCGAGAGTGCCATTCATCTTGCAAAGAACTAAACCTTCCATTCGAATACTAAGCATATATAGCTTAGGTACCATTTCAAACGATCAGTCTTGGAAGATGGACATTTGAAGTTGGAAAAGATACACACTAGCCAGAATCCTTCAGACATGTTAACAAAGGGAGTAACTAGGGAGAAACTGAGTTCCTACTCAGTTTCAGCTGGTATTCAAGCATGAAGGTGAAGATGAGAAATTTGCCAGGTCCAAGGTGGAGTATAGTCCAGCATGTACAACAACGATGGAGTTGTTTTGATCAATATCCAAGTGGGATATTGTTGGTTGTTGAGCCTGATTATCTTCTTATTTCATAGGTTTTTGTTTTCAATCGTATTTATACCTCATGAAGACTGTACATCCCTCCACGCAGGGGGGTTGCAGGGGGGGCTTTCCCCCCCTGCGGGGTCTGGGGGGCTCATCCCCTTGGCTGGGGGGTCCGGGGGGAAGCAACACCCTGGCGGGGTTTTGAGGGACAACATTCCCCGATGAGGGTTTGGGGGTGAAGCCCTCGAAGGAAAAATTAACTTGTAAATGTATATTGTCATTTCGTAGTAAATATGGACCATTCATTATAAGGTCACAGATCTGGTGGTAGAAGTTATGTTACAGTTTTTTTCCCTAGAAGGCAACCCTCTTTTATGAGGGAAATGTATTGCGGCTATGTATCATTGTGAATATTGTATTCTGAGAGAGGAGACTGTGATAGAAAGAAGAGGAGGTTACAACATATGTGTTGTAGCTTGTATCCCTTCATTTATTGGATAATAAAAAGGAATTTATCTGGTGGACGTACCCACACTAGGTGAACCGCATATATATGTGTCTTTATTGTATTGTGTATCTTTTGTGTTTTATTTCCACATTTGTTTTTATTTTATTGCTCTGCGATCCTATTTTTTCTAACACTACTAGTTGATCCTGCTAAAATTGATGTCATATTTAACTTACCACCACCAAAGTTAGTGCGCCAGTTGAAGAGTACATTGGGGCATACATGGCATTACAAAAAATTCATAAGGGGATATGCACAGATCATTGCGCCAATGCAGAAGCTCCTGAAGAAGGATACTAAGTACTAGTGGAATGATGAATGCCAAAAGAATCTGGATATTTTGAAGGAAACTATGGTTACTGCGTCGATTTTAGTATTTTTAGATTGGGCTAAAGAATTTCATGTGCATGTAGATGCATCTGCAATTTCATTAGGAGCAGTTTTATTCCAACCAAGAGAAGGTGATATAGATCACCCTATTGCATTTGCAAGCAGAAAGTTGTCAGATTTAGAGCATAACTACAACACTACAGAAAGAGAAGGATTAGCAATGGTGTATGCTTTGTTGAAATACATACATTATTTATTGGGACAACACTTTAATATGTTTACAGATCATTCAACTCTGAGATACTTAGTTTATAAGCCAGTGTTGAGGGGAAGGATATGCAGATGGTTATTATTATTTCGGGAATTTGACTTTGAATTTGTGGTGAAGCCTGGAAGATTGAATGCAGGACTGGATCACTTGTCCAGGATAACAAATGGAGAAGAGCCTAGTAACTTGGAAGACAACTTTTTAGATGCCCAATTGTTTTCAGTACAAATTGAAAATGAATATTTTGTTGAGATTATTGAGTTTATGAGTACGGGCTTTGCACCAAGAGAATTTACTATTGCCCAAAAGAAAAATTTGGCAGTCAGAGCTGCACATTATCAATTGATTATATGTCATTTATACAAACTTGGAGCAGATAACATCTTGAGGAGATGTGTGATGGAGCATGAAAGACCCATTATTTTGGCAGAAGTGCTTGAAGGGATTCCAGGAGGACACTACACAGGCAAAGCTACCGCGCAGAAGGTATTTTGCGCAGGATTATGGTGGCCAACAGTTCATAAGGATTCAAAAGAATACTGTCAGAAGTGTGATGTTTTTCAACGAGTTGGGAAGCCATCCAGAAGGGATGAGATGCCACTGAGACCACAGATTAATTTACAAGTGTTCGATAAATGGGCAATGATTTTTGTAGGTCCAATTAATCCACCAACAAGAAGATCACGAGCCAGATACATTATTACATCAACCAAATACTTAACCAGATGGGCAGAGGGAGAACCAGTAAAGGATTGGAGTGCAGAGACAACAACACACCTTTTATTTGAGAATGTAGTGACTAGATTTGGATGTCCAAAAATATCGATGAGTGATCAGGAGACTCACTTCATCAACAGTACAATTGAGGCAGTGCTTAAAGAATGTAAGATATACCACCAGAAGAGTACTCCTTACCACCCTCAAGCAAATGGAACAGTGGAAGCCTTCAACAAGATTTTGGAGAATGCCTTGACAAAGATTTGCAATGTAAACATAGATGATTGGGATTTGAAGGTACCAGCAGTACTTTGGGATTATAGAACTACCTGTAAGAAATTAACAGGACAAACACCCTTTAGATTGGTATATGGACAAGAGGCAATAGTTCCCTTATATTATTTAATACCAAGTATGTGCATTGCAGCAATCACAGACATGACAGAAAATGGTGGAGCACGGGAAAGATTGGCTCAACTGATGGAATTAGAAGAAGACATAATCATTGCAGGTTTCCATCAAGACGTACAGAAAGAAAAGGATAAAGAATGACATGATAGACATATCAAGAAGAAGAAGTTTAAGGAAGGAGATTTGGTTCTTCTCTATGACAATAAGTATTTGCAACACCCAAGGAAGCTAAGAATGCATTGGCTACGGCCATATTAGACAAAGTTTGTCACAGATGGAGGGGTTGTATGGCTGCAAGACTTAACAAGAAAGGAAGTGCAAGGAATGGTGAATGGTAGTCGACTGAAACTGTATAGGCACAGTCGACCTACTAACTCGCAATAGTTGTAGTGCAACAAGTAGATTTGTACATATTGCAAATAGTAGGAGCTAAGAGAAGAAAAAGGAAGATGAAAACAGAAAAATGAAGAAAAAGCCTAAACGAAGTAATTAGGAGGAATAAGTAATTAAGGAATGACATCGCGCAACAATTGGTGTGGCATAATTTGGAATATTGCACGCGGAAAAATTAGACACCGTGCAAATGACTGGAAAAAGTGAAAAACAAGATAGAACATTAATAACCCGGTTTATAAAAAGGGAAAAGCACGGGCAAGTTCAACACTTAGTGAATTTTGAGAAACCAAGCACTTGAGAGTGTAAGAAAATGGTGATAAAGTAAGAGGGGAAGTCAGTTGATTGTGTGCAAGACTAATTAGATGGCACCTCAAAAGGTTGGCGCTCCCAGCCGATTTGTACGAGTAACCCAATAGTCAGGTAGGAAGAAAGAAAGGATGGAAGAACTAGATAATTTTGTGGAGCTGGAGGACGCGACAAAATCTGAGACTAAATCGATTAGTCCCACCAGAATAGAGGAAGAACTATCAACTGCGGAACAGGTGCAAGCGGGTCAAAGCGCAAAAAACCTTGATGGCAGCGCAAACCCTAGTTCTGAAAACCCTACAGAAAAAAGACAAACAGAAATAGCAATTCGTAGAAGAAGTCGAAGGCTAGCAGGAAATGGAGGGAGAAGAAGAATAAGAACCTAAGGATGAAGCCACATAAGAAAACCTAGCCATGGATCAAAAGAGGAAAGCACCAAGCATGGTGGATATTACTTTACCCCATCTTCCAGACGTTGTAGTTGCAGTGGAAGACATGCTAGGGAAGGTGTTGAAGCTCAAGTATACAGACCATGATATAACTGACACAACGAAGTTTCCTGACTTCACACAAGAAGTATACTTGGAGAACAGGGGGGAAGTAGGACTCTTAGGGAAACTTATTCTGGAGCCTGCGCAGTGGGTTACATGTCTCTATAATTCAGGCATGATGAATCAGTTGGACATACTGCATTTTGGGCGTAGTAAAAATGTAGGCCTTTGTGTGAAACAACTATTGGCCAGGGTACATGGAGGTATCATGTGGATGGATAGGTCGATCCCCATAGACGTGGATCTCATAGTGAAGATCATAGGGTTACCTACTAGTAGGGTAAAGCCATAGGACTATTTGGACAATAAAGCCAGAGATAAAGTAATTGCAGAGGAAGTGAAAACACAGTTCGAGACAAACAAGGGAACCCGAGGACTAATCATCAAGGATATTAATGACCAGGCAAAAAATTTTGCTACAGAACTAATGGCCTGCAAACTATTGATAAAGTGCAGAAAGGAAGAAGCCCCAACAAGAGTGATAGCAATAGTTGTGTAGTGCGCAAAGGACGTAGTGTTCAACTGGGCACCATACATGTTGAATCAATTTCGGGTAGATTGTAGAGATGCACATGGTAATGGAATAGAATTACATTACTCCTTGTTGCTAATACTGATAGCATCGGTGGGCTGGTAGGAGCCCAAGTTTTAAACTTTTCTAGACAGGAAAGGAAAATGTTATGCAACGCACTATGAAACTTTGTGGTAGGCAAAGGACCCTAAGAACTAGCAAGATAATAGTGCGGTATTCACCATGTTCTTGGAGAATATGAAACATAAGACATCCAATGTCTGGAGGATCCCAATTGAAGTGGTTCAAGGAAATGAAGGGATTGCAAATTTCAAAGCTTCAAGACATCATTTATGGATCCAGGCCACAAGGGACCCAAAGAAGAAGTGGTTGGAAATGAGATATTGCACAACAAAGGAAGAGATAGACTGGATTGTGAAAGACTAGCCTGTGTAGTGGAAGTTTCCAGAACCACAAAAGAAAGGAATAAATCCAAAGGAGCCAACAGAAGCAGTAACATCCAAAAAGACAAGCAGTCTAGCAGAAAATACAAGGAAGGCTACAGAGCGCGACCAAGCTTCAGGAAGCAACGCAACTAGCAAAATTCCCAGAAAGAAAGAGACAACATCAAGAACAAAAGTCAAAGGGGATGGAAAGAAGGATAGCTCTCATCTAAAGGAAGTAAAAGATGGGGAAATAACAAAGAAGAAAACTAAGGCGTAGACCTCAACCCCAACTAAGAAGAGAACAGGAACATGGGAGGCAGAAATCAGGAAAAAGATGAAGTATCACAAAAACCCTCCAACCATCACTATTACAAAGGACGATGCCGAGTTGGTCGCCGACAAAGTCCAATATAGAGGAGAGTATGTAGTACGCATAACAGAGACGCAAAGGGAAGAAATCATGGTAAAATTAGTATAAGTGCACGATATCTTAGAGAGACTGAAATTAAATACAACACATCATCCAACAACGCAGCAAACGGAAAAAGAACAGGAAACATCAGTGCAGAAAGAGCAAGAAGAAACTGTGGTGACAGTACTAGTGAGCAATGATAGGTTCAAAGTCACACCAAAAATGTTGGAGATGGATGAACATACAACACAGAGACTAGTAAAGGATGTGGACCATATGGAGTTTGTCCTGGAGAAAATACCCACAAAGGTGTTCTATGAACTGAAAGCAAGTGTAATGCATGAAGTAAAATCTATAGGTAGGGCGGACGCCACCAACCTAGCACTCGACCGCGAGGTGAAGGAAATTTTACAAGTAACATGTGAGCAGATCACGCTAGAAAAGGAGGAAGAGAAGCAACACGCAAACAATTTAGAGAAGAATCTTACAGAGGTATACATGAGTATACCCGACTGCACGTAGGCATGGGAGGTTACAACAGAAGAGAAGATACAACAAATTGTGCAGACCATGGAGAGATACAAGCAACAAATATCAGAGTTAATGGAGAAGTTAACTCTGAGCACACCTCCAGAAGTGCGAGAGCAGAGAGATCAAGAGGCTACTATGCATGTAGAGAGTATAACACAGGAGGTTAAAGAAGTGGCAGAACTATATAATAGGACTACACATATTTGGACAAGCCTAGAAAAGGATGAAAAGATCCACCAGTTGGAGCAGAGGGAGGAAAAATTGAACGTGGCGGTTCAAGAATTGAAGAAGAGACATAAAACCATAGATATATCACTTAGAATGAAGGTCGCACAGGAACTGAAAAACTTCCAGGTAGAAGTAAAGGTTGTGCGGGAGCATAAACAAACAAGGCGGGCTCAGTTGGAGCCATTTCAACAACAAGCAGAAGGGAAGATGGGAATAGGCACTAGCAGAAAGTAGAGAAGTGTTAAGAGAGCACATAACAACTCAGAGTTTGGAGACACTAGCAGGGAAGAGCACAAAAGCTAAAGAAAAAGCGACAGAATTAGGAAAGAAGTTTCATGCGCTAGAGGTAGTGTTACATAAGCACTAAGGCTAAGTGTCTCGGAACGAGCCACGTGTTAGTGTTGAGGCCTGTTGGAGAAAGAATGATTGGAGAACAGTGTAGCAAGCGAGGCAGATCGAACCAAGAAAGAGAGCACGCCACATTTTGAGAAAAAGCAGCACACGCGACAGGATTTGTGGAAATCTGGCGCAAATGTGGACAAACCTATCCAAGTTAGGGTTAGGGTTTTGGGATGTATTGGAAGGGTTTTAACCCAATTTTGTAATATAAATAAGGGGTATGAAGTAGATTAAAGGGGGATCATGGTAAGCATATACTGGTAGGTAGAAGTATCTTGTCATATGTTTGGAGAACCTATTTTGGAGCTGTGGTGAGTAGAAGTCTGTTTTGAGAGCTGTAGAGCTCAGATGAGGTCGAAGTAGTTGAGGTTTAGGTCGCAAGATGTAGAGCTTAGTGTGATCTTGGTCTGCCTCACTACTCTTAAATATGATGTAATGTGCGTAACGTCTTTTGATGAATAAGAAAAGAATCCAAATATTGTTGTGGATGTAGCCCCAGGGGGGGTGAACCACAGTAAAACCATGTGTGCAATGTGTTTTAATGTGTTACTATTTCTGTAGTTATCATTGAATTGTTAGATAGATGAATGGATGATGTATTTACAACACGCACTAGACTAAATATGCAAATAAATGAATGAATGAATGAATCTTATGGATAGTAGAATAGAATGCATGGTTAAGTAGAAATAAGAAGAAGTAAGAAAAAACATCCCCCAATCCATTCCATGACTACATACATCTGCGTCCTACAGTCCCCCATAAACCATCTCGGGTGAGACTACGTTGTGCACTCTGTGCACAGTGTAGCCTTCTGGTTTACCAGAAAGGTCGATGGGGATAAGGGTTTTGTTGGAGAACTAAGGTAGAACTTGGGTCAGCCCATAAGTCCAACAAGGTTGCCATACCTGTAAGTGAATTTATACGGAGAAATTACTCAAAGGAGGAATCATAAATGGTGTTGTGAGCACTCTTGTTGCAGCTAGATTTCCTAGAGCCCCCAACTAAGAGATTCATGGCTAGTTTTTTCTAGGGCCCTAGAGGGGATGGATATTGTTTGAGGGACTATGGTGCAGAGAATGAAATCTCATCACTTGGGTTGTACAAACTGATGGGGAAGAAAGTTGGGTGGTTGGAATTGTTATAGGAGTCGTGTCGTTGTGTATTATTGGGTATTTGGGTCGTTAAAGTGGACATTAGCTAGCCGTAGGAGCATGTCCATCCTTGTGGGTTCATAGCCCCAACTTAGGGTTGACCTGCTGCTAAGAGAATTCGATCACTGGAGTCTATGGTTAAATGGAATGTCTGTCGTCAACAATCGATTGTGTAAATCTTGATAAAGATAAGTGTATAATTGTTTTGGACACTCTATTTAAATTATATGTTGATTTTTTGTTTTATACGTTCAAATGTCGTTGTGTTTGTTTAAACAGTGTGCATTTATGATCTTAAAGTTATTGATAATTGCATGAGTCATTTTTGTCATGCTACATGTATACATTCATAATAAAATGGTATTAGAGTTATGTTGAGTCGATTTTGTAGTAACATGGCCCAACATGGGATCTTGGTACATTATAGTTTGGTATCACAGCCTTTGGTTTCAACATTGGACCTGTATGGTCAAGAGATCAACATGAATTTAACAAATTTACTATTGTAGAGTTTTAGTCTATGACAAATTTGGGAAAAATGGTAAATTGGGGTGGAATTCCTAATTTATTGGCTAAATTATGTGTTTAATTTCGCTTGGGGACATACAACATCAATTTGATGGGTGTAGGGTCAAATTTAGCCATAGGAAGCTAAGTCTAAAGCTTTCATGGTAGGTGAAAAAGAGAAACAAAATAAAAGTTTTGATTATTAATTTTCAAATATTTGAGTTTTTGAAAAATTATATTTTACCCATCAAGGACCTTGATCACATTTGATATGTAGATCAATGGTCTGTATTGATCCGAAAAGATCTTTTAACAACAATGGTTGAGTTATTAAACATGTGTTAATACCATTTAGGAAACTGATGAAAGAGGAAACATAACATCCATATAAACATATACATGTCTAGAAATAAGCATAAAGCAACAGTAAACCATAAAACACCAAAGTGATAACAGAGTTCGACAATCTCGCCTACATCTCACGGCCTTTGTCTCAATGGATGAGGCTTTCTTATTTATGTTCAAAGCTTTAAAATTACATCACAACAGTGCCAAAAGGATTACAAATTGATATGGTCGTGTTCTACCAGATCTCAAGAACCCAACAAAACTGACGACACTGAAAACGAATGAACGGAGCTCCCAGAAATGGCCCGCAAAGGTGCTTTCCTCAATGGCTTCCCTGCATAAAAAAGGCTTTGGCTTGGCAATTCTTCAGCATTTCTTTGTTCTGAACCCCCTCCATGACTTCAATAACCTTTGGTTTATATAGACTAGAAGTGGGTAACAACCTCCCAACTTCTCCCCAAGATATGGCCTCAAAAAGGGCCCAAGATCCCCCAAAAATGGGCTAAATCTCCCAAAATTGTTGAAAAAAATCCATAAAAATCATATAATAAGGTATAAAACCCACTTTTGGCAAATAATTAAGGGAGCATCCCCCTTCCTTCGTGCTTATGGTCATATGGGCGCTCTCCAGGTGTCCATGGGCTAAGTCTTGGCACGTTGGCCCCCTTACCATCTACTCCTGGTTACAAGTGCAATCCATATCGTCGTAGGCTAAACCTTCCACGCACCACAAATTGGTTAAACCCTTGCTTTTAAGTCGTTGGTTACGTGCCTGGTCGGCGGGCTAGCCTGACCAACCGGTGCTAACCCCACACAAATCTGTCCCAAAGTTTAACATGAGGACACATGGAAAAGGTCTCATGAAATACGCCAAGGGCTAGGCATATGCCATATCCTCGCACCAATACAAACTCCCGC
Organism: Picea glauca; assembly: GCA_000966675.3. Classification (NCBI taxonomy): domain Eukaryota; kingdom Viridiplantae; phylum Streptophyta; class Pinopsida; order Pinales; family Pinaceae; genus Picea; species Picea glauca. The sequence goes on from JZKD02S0469471.1 coordinate 175,506, forward strand.
CAACAGTCACATGGAAGAGGTCGTATGTAGTGCACCGGGGGTTGGGGCCTAGCCCCATCCCTTTACTTCGTCGACGGTTTACAAAGGTAAGTTTAAATGTTTAAATGACACTATACATAACAAGCAACAATGTGGGCGGGTTGGTAGCTCAGCCCCTACTAAGCCATTCACCCGGATCGAAGGTCACGGGGTCGACTCCGATGGAGTCCAAACAATTTTTTTCCCAAACCAATAAATCGCCCAATGGAGGGGTTCCAGGTGGCACCATGTTATTCGCCCAAATAATCTTCCACATGTCAAAACCTAATTCAACCACCTGTCTGTCGATGTGTCTGCCTAGTCAGCATCCA
>JZKD02S0469471.1:245087-279268 GCA_000966675.3 Picea glauca
ATGGCCTTTTTTGTCTTCATGCTTCAATTCAGTGCAGATGGCCTATTTTGTAAACATAACTATTTGGTCATGACTCATGATTGTTAATAGTTGCTGGATTGTGGATAACTGATTTCATTCCATAAGTTAATGGTCTACTTTCAATTATATGGCTTAAAACTTTGTATGTTGGTTTGTAAGTTTGTAATTGCTAGAATCTAGATGGTTGATGCTCGAATGGTTAATCATTGATGTATTATGGATGCCATTTCTATCTATATTAATGTACAAATATGCATGGTTTCATATATTCTGTAGCTAATTTGTCTTTTTGCATGTTTTTTTGAATAGAAACACTATATATATATATATATATATATATATATATATATTAACAGATGCTCCTGAGACGCTCTCGCTCCCGAGGAGTTTTGGAAAATGATGCTCTCTCTGCTCCATGCTCTGACAACCTTGGACTATGATCATTAATATTACAATGGTTGTAGTGGTTGTTTGGATCCTTGCAGTGATGTGTAGTGGCTCTTGTCTTCTTGTCTTTTCCTTTCCACTTCTTCCCCTCCTTGGGATCATCTTGGTGGTTTTTCTGTTTGGAACCACTTGGTTGTCCTTGCTTATTGCCTATATTCTCCAGGTACTGTGCTTGCACATAGGCCTCATCAATTGTCCTAGGTTTAAAGAGAATCACTTGCTTCTATAAATGACTGTGTAGACCCCCCAAATACTTGAGGAGTACATCTGGGTTCTTGGGAGATATACCCAACATAAATGCTATTTTTGGGAGATATACCCAACATAATTGCTATTTTTCTGAACTTGGTGGTGTACTCTTGCACACTCTGCCCTTGTCTTTGATTGAAGTGATGCCAATGGATCCACTGGTCCTCTACATACTCAATAGGGTAGAATTGGGACTTGATGAGAGTTTTAAACGCCTTCCACTTAGTTACTGGGGGATGACCCTTCAACCTAAGTGTCTTTGTGTGGCTTTTCCACTAGGTTAGGGAATGGTCCTCTAATTTCAGTTAGACAAATGAAATCTTTTGCTCTTCTCCTATGTTATGGACATTGAAATAAACTTTTAATTGTTGCAACTAGTGATTCAACTTAATAGCATCAATCTCACCTTGGTAGGGTATGATGTCCACTTTTGCTTCCATATTAAACACAGATTGTGAAGAAGTGATGACACTGGAACTTGGTTGCTCTTTTTTTGGTTCCTTTTCTAGGTCTTCATTATCTCCCGATTTCTTGTCCATTCCAACTTTTGAGTTAGAGCCACCAACCTCCCCAAAAGGTCCAAACTTGTTCTCTAGAGTTGCTATGAGGAGGGCCATGTTGCGAGAGATATCAGTGACTTGTTTTTCCAACTTTGAAAATCTCTCCTTTGCCTTATCCCGAGTGTTGTTAAGATTGGACTCGTCCACCATGGCTAGTATTTTGAGACTTTCTTCTTAAGCCAATTCCTAGATCTTGCGACTTTGCACAAAACCCCAAAGAAAACTTCTCGGAGACCAATATGATATGTAAACTGTTGTGGATATTCCACTGGAATAGTTTATTACAACATATCTTACAATATTCTTAAATCTTTTATTATGCAGTTTATTACCTTAGATCTTAGATTTAATATTACTAGTGTAGCACTCAAAATTATGGAAATAACTGCAACCGAAATGAAAGAAACGGGAAAATGAACATACCATCCACACAGATGAACACAAGATGTGACTTGGAAAACCCAATATGGGAGAAAACCTACCTAGCTAGAACATGAGGCCTATGCTCTGCGCTTTTTTTCTCAGTTATGAAATGCAAGTACAAAGAAAGGGGCACTCACTATGGAGTTTCCGTGTCCACTATGGCTTGAATGGCTGCTATAGAATCTTCTACCTCCTCTATTATGCTTCAATATCCCACTCCTAGATGCTCTGCTCAAATATGAAACAATAACAATACCAAAAGAATGGAACCCCTTCCTTTCCTAACAACCTAGTATTTAACATAGCTTGGTAGCTATCCAGGGTTAGGGTTAGGGTTTTTGCATGCTTCAACCCTCAATTACTATTAGGGTTTTTCTACCCACACATGACTAGCCCCACATGTGTGAGTAATGGAGGCTGATGTGGCATGCACTCAATACCATTAGGGGAGGTCAACTTTTGGATCATCATAAGAACTCCAATGGAGGTGATTTTCGCATTGTTGGAAAGCTTTTGGCGTGTAGAACAACATTAAGGGGGTGGAATCCATTCTCACAGAGTTTTGACCCCTAAAAGTGTTGTTTGATGCCTCAATTTGACTTTGGAAGTTTTTGGACCCCAAATCACCAAACTGGGATGTGCCCTTAAAATAGGTCCTATAAGCCAATTCATCCAATTTTTCCACCCGGACAGTACCAATAAAGATGACAAATTATACAATGATCCATTCTGGATCTGTCTGGTTCTTGTTGCACAATGTCGTCTTCAATTGCCTTCACTAGTTCATTCTAGAATGATCCAATCAATATTTTTGTTGTCGGGGGGGGTGCATTCACAAATCGTTGGGTCTCAACAAAAGGTTGCCCCTCTTTCCCAAGGTTCACAATTCTCTTTTGAAGCATGCCCACTTTCTCTTCTAGCTCTTCATACCTCTGTTATGGCTTTCCAAGAATACTTCAATTTGCCTTTCCTTCTTTCTGAGAGATTCCACTTGTAGACTTGTGCCTAGTATTTGCCTATGCATAATATGAGATTCCATTGAATGTTTGTTCTCCCAATCTTTCCTCCACCCTTCCCACTTGTAAACATAAAGAGAGAGGCAATCCTAAATTTTATCCACATGTTGCTCACACCTTCTTATCTCTTTGTGCAAATGTGCATTCTCACAAATTGCACACCTCTTTGAGTGGACATGGGTATTAACCATTGTTTCTGTCCAGGTCGAATCCTTTTGGTTATCTTCCAATCCTTGCACACAGGTTGAGCTCCAATCTGATTCCAAAGGCAAGATGCACAGACTACATAGCAGTTTTGTTGTAGGGTGCGTTGACCGTAGTGAGCAATAAGCTTGAAACAAGGAGAAATTTCCAGGATTTTGAGTACATAAAACCACATGCAGGGAGCTGTCCCATCGCTTCAACTTTGGTAAATGCCACCATTGATGCGAAGGACTAATTAAGTCCTTGGTATTGAAGGGGCTTCAATGCCTGTTTATTCACCACCTTCATATGTCGCCGCTTGTCCCTAAAACTTGGTTCCTTCACACTTTGAAATATGGATAGAGGGCATTATATCATGGGAGATGAGATAGAATTGGGTCCTCCTCATTTAAACTTACAATTCCAACTTCTATATGAACTTGCTTCATTTGCTTTTAGATCCGCTGAGGCATTGAGAGATCTCAAAACATGAAAGTACTCGATGGATTCATAGCCCTTCAATAGGCTTTGAATTCTTTTAACTAGCCTTCCTAATTGCATGTCTTGGGGAATCGATTGATAATGCATATGTTGGATTATCATTGTAGAGTTCAATGGTGGTAATGATATATGAGAAACAATGTCTTTATTAGATACATGAAGCCATTGAAAAATAAGTGAAAACTAGGTGCTTTCAGCCATGGCTTCCCTTTGAGTTTCATTAGGATTGACAAGTGAGAACTTAGTCAACAAAAAATTTGATCCATCAACATTATCATCCTGCACAAGTCAATGAAGATGTGAGTCTATTAAGGTTTTTGGTAGGGGATTTATACATCCATAATTTTGCAATAAGAGGAAGTTGAGGAAGCTCACTAGAGGCAAAGCCAACTTTGATCACATTCTGAAGCAACTGAGATAGAACCTCAAAGAAGGGTGTAAGAACTCAATAATACATTTTATTGTCAAACATAATTGTTTTCTGTTTTCTCTCTTTGTTGAGATTATAACCCTAGCTCTCTAGGTCACAGATGCCCAACCCCTCATCCCCAAGCGCTGTTGTTAGATGCAATATGATGTATACCCAAATTTATTTTTATTTTGAGTTGGTTAGGATCAAGGCTAGTAACTCCATTCTACTAGGCACCCACCTGTGTTCTCACTATGTCTTGGGAGGTTTGTACCATCTGTCTCTAAAGTTTTGATCATTGGAGTCTAGTTGCTTACCACTTCACTAATAACAATCATGTTGACTTGGGCCTCTCTCCAAATCACCCTCCCCATAAAGGATCTCACAAAGTCACTTGAAGGGGTTGAATGGCAAAAGTCCATTTGTTCACCTTTGTATGACCCTAAGAAAAAGGGGATCAAAACTAATCAATGTTATTTTGTCTACCAAATCAATTCCATGCATCTTCTCAAACTTCCATCCACCTTGATATGGTGCATGGCACCCAAAATTATCATGGAAATGATTAGAAATGGGTTTGTACTAGTACCTGATAAAAAGGTATAGAAGTTTATGTTTTAACAACGTATGAAGAGCGATAATATCTTTGGTATGAAACAATGAATTTATGTATCGACATCTACTAGTGAATGAGGTAAGTTTAGAGCTTTAGAAAATATTCATTTGAAAAGGCTGACTGAGATTTATGAGGAGATGTAGAAATGTGAATATAGAAAATGAAGTTATTTTTGGAGAAATGTTATGCAATGGATTCTTAAATAACAATATGGAAACGTCATCCAAGGATAAGGAACCCATTCACAAATAACGATGATTGTATGTAATGACTGAATTATTGCAATGGGTGTTTATTTTGTTTGACATATAGCTTTTGAAATTGAAGAGTTACAATAATCTAGCAAGGTCTCAATGTCTCTTGCTTTGTTTATCCCTTTTCTTTTCACAATATGCTTCCAATTATCATTGCTGCAAGCATGTCCTTTCCATTATGGGAGTAAAAGAATCCCTTCAGTTGAGATGCTGTGGGTGGGGGGTATCTATTACACCAAAGTCTAGCAGGGCTTGCACCTGGCCCTAACTGCATGAAATGGCCCACTTGCATGGTTGAGACAATCCACGAGGGGAAAAATGTGTCTTTGAGGAATTTGAACCTTGTTTGGGGGGCGATATAAAACAACAATCCCGCTTTACTATTGAACCTAGTCCCCATTGATAATTGTCTTAACCCTTATCCCACGAGCTTGTGCGAGCTTGTCCCATGGCTCCTCCCATTGACCCTCGACTCCTGACTAGTGGGAGACGAAAGTCTTCATCATGCCCCTTTGAGGACCCGTTAACCCCTAGATTTTCACTCTTGAAAATCTTGAGGGTTAAGAGCTAGCATGCATTCCTTTTGCTGGCATTTTGAGTTTCACCCAGAGTTTAGCACTTATGGTTAGCAGAGGTTGGTTCCCATCAAAGATAGGTATATGATCAGTACATGGTTGTTTGGTTCAGAGTTAGAGTTAACTTGGTTTCCCATGCATTTGAGAGAGATGTTTACATACAACAGGTATTGCTACTTTTTAGGAGACATGGTTTGAGTGGGTCTCTTGACACTTTGGAGTAGTTCTGTGCATACAAGGATGGTCCTTGCATGATTCTAGGCTTGATAACACTTTTTCGGGGACACACAGGAACTTTCTATTTTTAGCAGTTTGGGCTCGAGGCCCCATATTCAGATTTTGAGCACATATTATTGATCCTTAAGACATTATGAGTCTTTTGGACATTTTCCGGAATGATTTGGCACAAATTTCTATTTTTAGTAGGTTGAGCACCAGGGCTCGCATGGTGATTCTGATTGCGGATTTAGATTTCTTGCGGAAAATAGAATATAATGAGTATAATATCATGGACATGCAATGCCTTTTTTATTTTTAGCAGTGTCTATTTTTAGAAGTAGACACATGATGGTGGTCTCCTAGTCATTCCGAGCATCTGTGGAGAGTTCGGGTCAGTTTCGACAAGTTTCAAATTTTTGGGACCGAATGACTATTTTTGGAAATTTCTATTTTTAGTAGTCATCGTCATCTCTAGCAGTGACAAGTGGCAAGCTCAGATTTTGATATGTGGCAGAGTATCAAGATGATGTGGCATCTACATGGCATCATGGACCAAGGGTGCATTTTCCAAAGATTATGCATTAAATGAGAATTAATTAAGGTAAAAAGGTGGCGCATGGGTGAGGTGGCATTTTTTAGAGAAAGTTTAGCCACTCAAGGCTAATTTTTCTCATTCTATTCCTCTCACTTTCCATGCAATCAATTTCTAAAAATTCTCCCTAAATTGCTTTTAAACGCAAAATTCCTAAATTTTAGGAAATCCCTAAAAAATAGGGCGAATCCCCTTTAAACTCATAACTCCCTCATCCCTTGGCCAAATTTAGCAATCTGACATGCATTGGAAAGCTAAAATTATACTCCATACACTCTCACTCGTAACTCACCCATGCACATTACTCACTCACACTTATTCCCTCATGCGCATTAATCCCTAAATTTCTCACTCACTTATTCCCTCATGCGCATTAACTCCTATTTTATTCACTCTTCTCCTATATATTTGATGGTCTTCATTGGTTATTGGTCGTATTTTTTTGGTAGCTAGCCCAATGTTTCGTTTTCATTCTTCTCTCTCTCTCTTAGTCTAGTGACTCATTCTTTGAGCAAAGTAATCATTGTACCGATTGAGGACTTGCCAATTGTGGCGCAATCAACCCTCTTGCAAGCCTATCAATAAAGAAATTGAGTGTTTGTGTTTCTAACCTTGTTTCTTGTCTGTGTCATTCTCCTTAACTATTCATTGTGATTTTATTGATCTTTTGAGTAGTTTTCTGTTCTATTTCTATTCTGTATTCATTGTGCTAACCCTGCAGGATCCCTCCAAGTGAAAAACTATATTTTCCCCATCCTTTTGCACTGTTTAACATGTTGTCCAAGACGAACAACTTGCTGATTTTTGTTTCAGTGCAGAAAATCAGTCATAAAGCTCAGTGGCAAGGTGCCCAGGGTACCTAGGGACTCCCTCCTGAGGCTAGCAAGCACTAGCTCAAACGGAGAGGGGTTTAGTCCGTGACAATTTGGGGCTTTACTCCTTGAATTAGCCAAGATTTCATCGTTGAAATAACAAGTTTATTAGCTCAATTTGGAGGGTGGAAATTTGTGCTAACATGACCTTGACCTTGTAGCTTTGCTTTGCCGCAAGCTCACGCGGCCTGTTTATTCCTCTCGGTCACGACTACAACCCTCAGCCTACGAGCTTGCCCGAGTCTGTCCCGTGCCTCCTCTCGTTGACCCTTGCGTGCACTCCCGTGGCTTTTGTCCAGTTCAAGACTGGAATCTTCGTTGTTCCCTTCCTGCTTGGCTCTCGATCTCTACAACTCAACCTTTCTATAGATCGACCCTTGTGGAATTACGCGATTGTAACCCTTGGCCCTTGAGCTCCAGAAAGCTTGCGTCTGGCTCGACTCTTTCTCGTGGGTCCACTTAGACTGGTGGGTAGTTTGTGGGAGTCGGGTTTTTGGCTTGATGCCCATCCCTTTCTCTCCTCCTTGCACCCCTCACTCCTCTCCCACGCCCCTTCCTCATACTCTTTGTGTCACCCCCCTCTCAGGAGCCAAAACCCTTTCCCATCTCTCCCATTTGTTCCACACCACCATCCCCCTCCCTCAAGCTTGCACACACCTTCCTATTCTGGATTAGCAAGCACACAACCCATTCCTATGTTGATAGGTGTAGAAGCACAGGGAATTCATGGCGGGACAGTGGCATCTACAACTCATCCCACGGTTGTCCTATCTATAGACCTTGTTCTACTAGCATCTCATATTTACAGGTTTACAAATTTTTTTGGGCAGGTACAAGCAGAAGTGAAAACTATGTCATCTAGAGTCTCAGAGGTGGAATTAGAGAACTTATCTCTCAAGAAATTGCTAAAAGAAAATCAAGTGCATGACACCCTACAACCACCAAATGATACTCTACATGCATAAATTCTTGACCTAAAAAATGAACAAGAAGAAATCCAGAATTAGCAGGACATTTTTAAATAGGAAATAGAGACGCATATTAAATCATGGGCATAGGTGGTTAGGGGTAAGGATACGAACCCCCCCCTCTTGCTGAGGTTGACAAAGTCGTCCAGGCCAAGATAAAAGGAAGAGCTAACTAGGGAGGGCTTGAGAACTGAATTTAAAGGTCATAGGGCTTCCCTTATCCTCTCCTTCCTTGAACCCCTTGCAGGTGGGCACCTTGATCCTGCGGGACAACCTTGAGATTTCAGATCTCACTGTTGAGAGTGCCTGGTACATAGCCGACTCTACGCTATTCATTTAGTTCAGGTCAATTAGTGATCGACTTCAAGTGATTTGTGCTAAGCGTAGACTATTCTCCCTTCCTAATAGGATATTCTTAGATGAGGATCTCACTCGATCCCAAGTTGTAGAGCTAAAACACTCTAGGGAGTTCGTTGCAACAACATGACATGCAGGGAAATGGGCGGTCATTTGTGATCTTCGGGCCATCATTTGGGATTCCCCTCCCCTGAGCTTCTCCCAACATGGGGTCTCTAAATGATGCTCTTGTTTGGGGAGGCGACATGGTTTAGGTATCTTAGCAGGTTGTTGGAAAGACAATGGATCTTTCTAGTCATTTCTAGGCATTATCTCAGATGCTCTTGGTATATCTGATATCCTCTTTATCACTGGGTCTCTTTATCACTGAGACCTAGGTGAGCCCTATCCGACCTCTCCCAAACATAGCAGGTTATCATTAGTTTTCGGCTTGTTGACAGGAGACCAGATCTTCATGTGGTGTTAGAGGTTCAGGCGAAGTGGCATGTTTGACTAGGGACTCCCTCAGGGATAGGGTTTTTCTAGTGGCCTCGATGAGTTTGCTAGGTTCATATGGATCCGACTCAGTGGATTTACCTCTCTACCCAAGAATATCTATGTGGTAGTTTGTTACTTCCCCCCCATTTCATCTTAGTTTACTATTCACAGTGATTCAAACAAAGACCCCTATTTGGACGTATATGTTGGCATCATTCTTTCTTGACAATGGGGGATGTCATCCTACTGGGCGATTTCAATGCATGTACTCAAGTTTTTTAGATTCCTCTACACGATCATTTAGAGGACGTGTTTTGCATTAAGGAAATAGATCCAGATTTAGTATGACTCTAGCGGTTATTTGATGATGTAGTTGGGCCTCTTACAGATTTTGGTAGGAACCTCTTGTAGCTTGGCAAATACCATGAGTTATTGATCCTAAATGGCCTCCCCTGCTTCCTGGAGTCTCGCTTCTTCACTTGCTAACCTCACGGTGGAGGTGTGAGTGTAGTAGATTATGTCTTGTCTAGTCATGCTCTTCTCCCCTTTATCCACCATTTCTTGGTGACTCCCATCCCCTTAGCAAACCATGTTCTTCTATCTTTCTTTCTTCAGGCTTACAGCCCCCCTCCCCTGCCTCTCCCCCGTGGCTCACCTTGGACTATGTTTTCTTTGATGAGGGTGATCTTGACATATTTACTTCCCATCTCTGCTAGATGCTCCCATCTGAGTCCCAGTTCTCATGCCTCGCTTTTTTAGATGCCAAATACACTTGTCTTTCGTCCACCATTTGGGAAGTTTCTCTTCAGTCCTATCCCCACTACACCAAATCCACCTCTCCTTCCCTCAAAACTAGATCCTGTCCCATGAACAAGTGGTATGACAACGAATGAAAAAACCTCCACAATCATCTTCAACATGCCTTCCGTCACACTCACCCTTCCTACCCCCATCTTAAGGCTTCCTAATGCTGCGTTCTTTGCCATACGAAGCACCTCTTCATTTACAAAGGAGACATGAGTTGTGTGCTTCCCTAAAAACTTCTGGTGCACCCTCTTCCCTTGTCACTCTTCTCTTCCTCTCGATCTAAATTCCATGTTCACCTATACCTCCTCCCTTTACGATGTCCTTGGGTAACTTCTAATACATGTTACCTCTCCCCCCCTTCTTGCCACCTATTCTCATACCGAGATATCCAAGAGGCTGTTTGGATGATGAACACTAGAAAAGCAATGGATGAGGAAGGGTTCCAGGCATAACTCTTTAAGTAGGGGCTTCACGCTATGGATAACCACCTAGGCAACTTGTTAAATTGGGTGTTTGTACGAGGTTCCCACAATCTTGGTCACATCACATTATTCACCCAATTGACATATCGGGCTCAAGTACGGATCCTAGTAACTACAGGATGATCATGGTTGGCCACATGTTTTCCAAACTCTATGTTACAATCCTCCATTTGAAGCTCTTTGGGGAGCTTGAGAGGAGGCAACTTAGAGATAGAAGATAGGTTGGATTCTGACTTGAGCATTAGACTATTGATCACATCCTCACACTTAGGGCCATCATTGAGAAGACATGACATCGCTCTCTGAAAGTTTACTACTGTTTCCTAGACTTTCGGAAAGCTTTTGATTCCATCCCCAAGGAGGCTTTGTTCTCGAGACTCAGAGACATCGACATCTCATAGACCTTACTATTAGCCATCATGCGCTTATACAAGTTAGTCCTTGGTCGTCTACGCACAACACATGGGATATTAGATTTTATCAAGAGTACTATTGGGGTCAAGTAGGGTTGCCCCCTATCTCCCACATTGTTTGGGATCTACATTGACAAGTTGGAGTCCTTTTTGCTTGAGGACATCCAGGACGAAGATGGTTGCCTTCTACACCAGGTCCCGATTTCTATTGTGACGTTTGCGGATGATGTGATCCTTCTAGCTTGATCACTCGACGAGTTGTAGAGACAATTGGATGCCCTGGCCCTTTTTTGTGACCTTCGTCAGTGGACGATCAACTTGGGTAAAACTAAGGTCACAATCTTCAATGGGTCGAAGAAGATTCTCTTTGATCACCATTTCTTTTTCAAAGGAGAGGAGATTGAGATCACTGACACATATGCTTATCTTGGGGTACTATTCATAGGACCTTGCTTTAGTTTGTGGCATGCACTTTAGCCTCGAGTTAGCAAGCGCTATGGGTCCTTAGCCCTTCTTGAGAGGTAGTGTTTCCGGAACCAATTTTAGGACATATCGTCCAAGATGTCGCTCATGGACACTCTTGTCTCGCGCATAGTTCCATATGCTTCTGAGATTTGGGGACCTGGTTTACTAGAGTCTAATTGGTCTTCAACAGAGAGAGTACAGATCATCCTCCTTCATTGCATCATCAAATGCAAGCAGACAGTTCCTCAACCCATCATCCTCGTAGAGTTTGGTGCTCACCCCTTCTAGTTTGAGACAGTGTTTGGTCTCGTCTCACTTCTGCATTGCATTCGTAGCTTTGCTGATACGATGAAGGGGCGAGACTGGTATCCATACTTGGCCTACTGCTCATCAACGTCCATTGCAACAGCTAGTTCTTCGGCTTGGTCTCGGTGTTGGTATATTGGGGTTTTAGATCTCTTAGCATCTGTTGGTATTACGATGGATTGGCTCCCTCTGTTTAGATATTCCCTATGTGCACTCGACCACCTCTTACCAACCAAACAAGAGATGAATACAATCATTCAAGAGGATTATAGGCAATTTATATAGGTCACTTGGATAAACCCTCAGGGTGGGCTATGTCTGAAAATGGCCTTCTATCCTGAGCACTTCATGGTTATGAGGGATGGACTCATCGCCCGACCTCGTTACAAACTTTGCCATTGGATGCATGCTCTTTGGATCCCTTTAGGCTAGTTTAGAGTTGGCTCTCATAGACTGTAGATTGAGATTGACCATCATATCAATTGATCAAACATGATCTGCTAGTTGTGCCATCTTCGAGAGATTGAGATTGAGTAGCACTTCATCTTCCGTTGCTTGGTTTACTATGAGATCCAAGGACGACTCCCCTATCTTTTTAAAGAACTACAGACGCTTGGCAACTTCTTTAGGTACCTTGACCAAAGATGCCTTGCGCTATACATGCAGAAGGCCCTCCATCTCGACTCTTCTATACTCCGGCCACATCCACATCTTGGACCACCTCCCACCCATTGGATCACTTCCTTTTTTACAGTGCTTTTGACTAGGGGCACCAACTGGCAGATGGATAGAGATGATCCCAGATTAGTGAGGACACATGGCATTATTTCTACCTTCGTGAGATCTATTATCACAAAATCTAGCACTTGTGCAAAGCCTTCACAAGATGCTTGACTAGTGTAACATATGGAGGTAATTGCCAGTGTCACCTAAGCAAGTAGTTCCCTTGTTTTAGTGAAGGATAGAGATCCAACAAAAGGGAGGCTTTCCTAGCAACCTCAAGGGATCCTATAGCAAGCTAAAGGCAAGTCTACGACCCCCTATCTTGGTTGCTTGATTACCTAGGTCTAAGTCAAAGGGAAGGTGAATTAGACAAGGCAAGTTGATCGTGTGTGTGAGGTGTTTGTGAGACAATCAATGATGCTTATTAAGCTAAGAAAGTAAATTAAATGCCCCAAAACACTGGCTATCAAAAGAAAAAATGAAAGTTGCAAATAACTTGAATGATGGATAAGATACTTGGGCATGTAACACGTTTATAACAACAACAATAAATCAGCTCTGAAATCAGCAAGATGACTATGGAAAATATGCCAAATACCAAGTAGAAGACTTATAAACCATTAACCAATGATTGCATGAAAGAAAGAGCATGGAACTATGTTAATTAAATGCAATATGAGAAGCCCTAATGGCTGAAAATGCAATGATTGCAGCAATGACTATGTTAGAGACTATTCTATATAACCAATGCAAGGTGTTAAACTAAAAATGATAGTAAATGAAGATGCAAATGAAAAAAGTCCTAACACAAAGCTTTGAGAGAGGAGAGTTTAAGCTAAGGTTTTATCACTTGCAACAAGAAGACTAGTGCTGTCTTCAATCCTTGGGCATATGGAGTCAATGCAACAACTTCAATGGAGGTTAAAAGCAAGAGAAGACTTGAAGATAAAAACCCTAGGATTATACCATCATAAGCCTATGCTTAACCTTCTAGGAAGGAAACCCTAAAGTTTATACAATCATAAACCCTAGGTGCCATCCTACTTCTATGGCGTCTAGCAAGAAGATCAAGTGGAAAGAAGTCAAACCCTAAACTTTATACAATCATAAACCTTATATTTTAGGTCGTAAGGACAAGGGGAGGGGGATATATAATCATAATCCCTAACTTGATCTTATATGCTTCAACAAAATTAAGATGGAAAAAACAAGGGAAGGGCATAAACATTTTAATCCTTCCTTAAGGTTTCTAACAAAATTATTCAAGGATACAAGATAACATGCAACTTATCAACCATTAGATAGAGCATTCACCAAAATATACCAAGAACAAACACCTAAACTTCTAAAGAATACTTACTATACCAAGTCGCTATGCATGAGGAAACTCTAGTTTCATGAATCATCCACCAAAACAAGAAAAGCATCCATAAAACTAGTGTTCAAGAGGTGCGCACAAGTACTCCATAATGAAAAATAAGAGAAGAAAGCTATAGAAGTGATTCTCCACAATGAGGCAACCCAAGCGCTATAAACCCTCAAATCCCCTAAAAACATAAAATATCCATGATACAAGTTGGATAGGTCATGGTTGACCCCCAAAATAGCCTCAAACATAAATAAAACATTATAATACTCCAAAGCGTCCCTTCAAAATGTTAAGGTTTAAGCTATTATTAGGTTTCTTTTCAATTTACTAGATAACCATAGCATAGATATGATCACTGCGAGAAACACAATCACAAGATACACAACATTTATCTTGGGAAACCCTCACGGGGAAGAAAACCTAGCAAAAACTTCCTTAATATAGATAGCCAATACAATGCCAAGACAATAAGCCAAACACTAGAGAATATCCTCTACTAAGCAATGCACCTCTCTCTCTTCCTTCCGACAACTGGTAACTGCAGCTTCCTGCAATACTTGCGCACTAGATGAGTGAGCTGAGTGAGTGATCAAATGAGGCGCTGTCTTCCTTTATTTATACAAACTGGCAGGTGCTGAAAAGGTGTCTCTTCACTGGCAGGGCCGACTTGTCTTCTTGAGTGGTTAACACCACTTTAAATTGCCTGGGGGCCGACTTCTTAATTTGCATAATACAATTAGGGTTTGACCAATCCACAAAAGGGGATTTGGTCAATTACAATGCTCGACATGATCAATCCACAAAAGGGGATTGATCTAATGAATAATAAATCAATAATAAATAGAATACTCATTGCAGTTACAGTATTTCAACACTCCCCCTTAACAAGAAGGGTATTCTACATCAACATCAGGAGAGAGAGAGAGGGCAACAATATCAATAACATCTGGAACACTGACTGGCATATCTATAAATCATTGGAAGTTTTCCTCATCATCAATATCATCATTCACAGCAGGGAGCTGGAATGGCATCATCATCTGCTTCAACATGGATTAGTATAACACTAATACATCATCATCAATAACAACACAAGGCTGATACAACATCAACAACAAAAATATCATAGCACAAAGGCTGAAGCATCATCAACATCAGCACTAGGCTGGAAATCTTCAGCACGAAGCTGGCATCTCAACAACATCAGCACAAGGATGGAAATCTTCAGTACGAGGCTGGCATCACAACAACATCAACACGAAGCTGGAAATCTTCAGCACGAGGCTGGCATCACAGCACGAGGCTGGCATCACAACTACATCAACACGAAGCTGGAAATCTTCAACACTAGGTTGGCATCACAACAACATCAACACAAAGCTAGAAATCTTCAGCACTAGGCTGGCATCATAGCACGAGGCTGACATCACAACACTACTCCCCCTTTCGAGGGAGGTCATTTCGGACTACACCAAGCTTTTCTCGAAAGTGCTCAAACTTTACATGAGATAGAGGCTTGGTCAACACATCAACAACCTGTTCATGCATGCCAACATACTGGAGCTTTATGGCTCCTCTCTGCACCATATCACAGATGTAATGATATTGGATCTCTATGGTTTTGACTTGTCATGGAACACAGGGTTCTCTGTCATCTTTATGCAACTTTGGTTATCACATAGGATCATGGTTGCTTCCATC
Organism: Picea glauca; assembly: GCA_000966675.3. Classification (NCBI taxonomy): domain Eukaryota; kingdom Viridiplantae; phylum Streptophyta; class Pinopsida; order Pinales; family Pinaceae; genus Picea; species Picea glauca. The sequence continues at coordinate 260,093 of JZKD02S0469471.1, forward strand.
TCTAGATTGAACAGACCTGTCAACAACTTCCGAAGCCATATGGCTTCACAACTGGCGGGACATGCAACAATGTATTCTGCTTCTGCCGTGCTGAGAGCAATGCTTGATTGCTTCCTACTCTGCCATGAGATCATGGTTGACCCCAGACTGAAACAACATCCCGAAGTGCTCTTTCTTCAGAGACACTTCCAGCCTAATCTGAATTGGTATAACCACTCAGTCTGAAGTCATGATCCCCATTATAACTGAGACCGCAATCTAATGTACCCTTAAGGTACCTCATCACATGTTTTGCAGCAACCAGGTGAACACGTCTGGGCTCTACCAGAAATCGACTCAAGGTGTTCACAACAAAACATATATCTGGCCTGGGGTTCGTCATATACATCAAGGACCCAATGATCGGTCTGTACAACGTAGCATCAATCAAGTCTGACGAAGTGTCAACCAGGAGCTTCAACTTTGTTTCCATGGGTGTATTCATGGATTTGCACTCCAACATATCAAATCTTTTCAGTATTTCAACTGCATACTTCCCTTGGTTAAGGAAGATCTTCTCTAGGCTCTGCCAAACCTCAAGACCTAAGAAATAATGCATTAGGTCAAGGTCTTTCATCTCAAGTTCTGCAGCGAGCTTCTTCTTACAATCAATGATGAGCTTTTCTTCTCCAGTTAAGAATAAGTCATCCACATACAACAACAATATAACAGGCTCATCATTCATAAACTTGAAGTAAAGGTTAGAGTCAACTTTACTCTTGGTAAAGCCCAAGCTTGTCAAGAAATTGTCAATCCTTCCATACCAAGCTCTAGGAGCTTGCTTTAATCTGTACAGAGCCTTCTTCAACTTGCAGACATGGGTCTTCCTGTCTTCAACTTCAAACCCTTGAGGTTGTTCTATATACACTTCTTCTTCAATGACACCATTCAAGAAGACTGTTTTCACGTCCATCTGGTGTAACGTCCACTTCATCTTAGCTGCAAGGGCTATGATGGTTCTGATTGAAGTGTATTTGGCTACAAGAGCAAACGTCTCTTCATAATCAATGCCTTCCTTTTGAGAAAATCCACGAGCAACAAACCTTGCTTTATATTTCTCAATACTTCCATCAACAACATGTTTTATTTTGGAAAGCCATTTGGAGATACCACATCTTTGCTCTTCGGTCTAGGAACTATTTCCCATACATCATTCTTTATGATGGATTGGTATTCTTCTGTCATGGCATCTGCCCATTCTTTCTTCTGAATGGCTTCTTCAAAGCAAATAGGCTCCTTCTCTAAGAGATCACACATCAAAGCCACATAACTGAAGAATGGCTTGGGTTTCTTCACTTGTCTCATGGTTCCTTCGGGGGCACCATACTTCTCTCCATCTTGAATAAAGTTCCCTTGCCCAGGTTGGCTTTCTCTTGTGGGAGATCGTCATCTGGGGAGGTTCTTGAGATTCTATTATGTCATGATCTTCTAGAATCTCCTCATCAGGGTAAGTTATGACTTCCCTCATTGGTTCTGCAACTCTGGGAGCCACAGGTTCTTCTTCATATACTTCTTCAAGATGGCATCTTCTTGATTTCTTGAGTGCTGCATTTTCATCAAAGGTTACATCCCTGCTGATCTCAATATGATGGTAACCTGGTATATAAACTCTGAAGGCCTTGGAGACCTCACAGTATCCAACAAATATTCCCTTGAGTGCTGCATTTTCATCAAAGGTTACATCCCTGCTGATCTCAATATGATGGTAACCTGGTATATAAACTCTGAAGGCCTTGGAGACCTCACAGTATCCAACAAATATTCCCTTCTTTCTTGAGGAGTCCAGCTTGGTTCTCTTCTCTTTTGGAATGTGTACAAATACCGGGCAGCCAAATATTTTGAGATGGCTTACTTCTGGCTTCTTTCCGGAGAACATCTTTTCAGGGGTCTTAAACCCAAGTGCACTATGGGACAATCTGTTTTGTACATATACTGCTGTTTTTGCTGCTTCTGCCCATAAGTGCATTGGAAGATTTTGATCATGGATCATGGTCTTCACTGCTTCCATTATAGTTCTATTCTTTCTTTCTACTACACCATTTTGTTGAGGATTGATCTCGACATCTTTGCAAAAATTTGCAAACTCTTTTGAGGTGTATTCTCCTCCATTATCTGACCTGAGTATCTTGATCTTTCTTTCGAAAAGATTCTCTATCAAGGCTTCGAATTCCTTGAATTTACTGAACACTTCATCTTTTGATTTCAAAAAGTAAACCCAGGTTTTACGAGAATAGTCATCAATAAAGGATACATAGTATACATACCCACTGATGGAGGTTGATGGCATTGGGCCACACACATCTGAGTGAATGAGCTCTAGGATTCCTTTTGCTTTACTGTCTCTCTTCGGGAAAGGGTTCTTGATGTTCTTTCCTTGTGCACATCCATTGCACACACCTTCATGGTCAACCTTGAATTCTGGTAGACCTGTCACTGCCTTGCTTACATATGGTAATGCCTTGTAGTTGATGTGGGCTAATCTTCTATGCCAAAGTTCACATGGATTCTCAATGGAATGGGTCATGGCTGCTTCTGAGTGACCCTTTAGCTTATACAAGCCACCTTCTTCTTTTCCAATAACAATTGCTTCTTCCATGGTTTTTCCTTTGGACCACATAAGAACTTCTCCATCTATGAAGGCAACTCTGAAGCCTTCTTCTCTAAAGATGAGATAGAAAGTAAGTTCTTTGTCAAACCTGGTATATATAGTACATCCTTCATCTTCATTGGGGTCCTTGAATCAAGTTTGTAATTTGATTCTCCTACTCCTTTGATAGGGTATTGATAATCATCTCCAAGTGTAACTTTCTGGGGAAACTTCTTTTCTGAAAGGCAAGAAAGAATGTCTCTTTGACTTGTCATGTGCTTGGAAGCACTACTGTCTATGAGCCAAGTGTCCTCACCAGGTGACACCGATCCTGAGAGGGCAGAGATTAAGACATAGTCTTCAATCTGTTCTTTTATCATCTTTGTGGGTGGCCCTTCATCTTCAATTGTATGGTCATGGTACCTCTTGTTTCTCTTCTTGTATTCTTCTCGTCTAGCTAGACAATGCTTAGCAATATGTCCCATCTTGTCACAATGGTAACATTGGTAGGATGAGAAATCTTTTTCTCTTCTTTGACCTTTTTGAAACTTTTGGAATCTTCTTGTAGGGTGAGATTCTTTATGTATGAATTTGTTTTGGGGGTGGGACTCCTTATGAGTTTCTTTCTGGAAGTAAGACCTCTTTCTTCTTCCTTTAGTATGAGTAGCTAGGGCTTGATCTTCATCTCTTTATAGCAATGCTACTCGGTTAGCTACTCTTGCTTCTTCTTGAACACATTCTTCCCAAAGATTGTCAAATTGTAGTTTCTTTTTTCTGGCACAAATAGTTTGGATGAATGCATCCCGAGGTCTTGTGAGGCCATTAAGGACTGTCATTATAAGTTCGTCTTCATCTATAGTATCTTCAATTGCTTCTAGCTGTTCTTTGATTGTGATATTCTGGAGAAATATTCCTGAATTGTTTCTCCTTTCTGCATCTTTGTATTTTTGAGTTGAGTTCTTAGATTCATCTTCCGATTGATGTTCCTTCCTTCATACAATCTGGTTAGGGCATCAAACATTTCTTTTGGAGTCTTCTTTGAAGCCACTTGAGGAATCAAGTGAGCTTTAATAGAATCTGCAATGATTCTTTTGGCCCTAACTGTGTCCTTTTGGTGTTTTGCTTTAGCCGCAGCATCGACGGGTTCTGGTACATTTTCTTTCATGAATCTTGCTAGGTCATTCTCTTCAAGAATGAGTGCAATCCTATACTTCCAGGCACAAAAGTTTTCCACACCTTCTAGCTTGTCAACAAGCTTAGTGCTTGTAGACATCTTTTACCTGGAGCTAGGAAAATGACCAAAAATTGAAAATGCTCATAATTTAATTTTGAACTTACTAGGAGGTGCGCTTGGCTGAGGCGAGTAGCCTGGTGTAGTTAGATTTCAAAATATCCAAATTTTGCCCCTTCAAACTTGACCAACTGATTTCTGGTTTTCTGGTACTTCTGGTATCGGTGAAAACTAAGGTTTCACTTTTCGGGAGTTCTATCTACTGAAAAGGTGCGCTGAAGGTGCCAATGAGTTCCCTAGGCTAGGGCACACTTTTCTAGATGATCTTTGGGCTGAAATTCCTCTTCAATAAAAACCCTAATTTTCTTGTACGACAATAGTGACGTTTTTCTTTATCCAGTGAAAGATGCTCTCTTTAGCTTAGCTCTGAAACCATGTTAAGGTTTTAAGCTATTATTAGGTTTCTTTTCAATTTACTAGATAACCATAGCATAGATAGGATCACTGAGAGAAACACAATCACAAGATACACAACATTTATCTTGGGAAACCCTCATGGGCAAGAAAACCCAACAAAAACTTCCTTAATATAGATAGCCAATACAATGCCAAGACAATAAGCCAAACACTAGAGAATATCCCCTACTAAGCAATGCGACTCTCTCTCTTCCTTCTTTCAGCAACTGGTAACTGCAACTTCCTTCAATACTTGCGCACTAGATGAGTGAGCTGAGTGAGTGATCAAATGAGGCGCTGTCTTCCTTTGTTTATACAAACTAGCAGGTGCTAAAAAGGTGTCTCTTCACTGGCAGGGTCGACTTGCCCTCTTGAGTGGTTAAAACCACTTTAAATTTCCTGGGGGCCGACTTCTTAATTTGCATAATACAATTAGGGCTTGACCAATCCACAAAAGGGGATTTGGTCAATTACAATGCCCGACATGATCAATCCACAAAAGGGGATTGATCTAATGAATAATAAATSAATAATAAATAGAATACTCTTTGCAGTTACAATATTTCAACACAAAAGTGACACATGCGATTGTAGGATGCCACAATGAAGGTGACGTCATGCTCTAGAAGAGTGCAATGGCCTCCAAAGGCCACGTCTCATCATCAAATGGTGCAAAGCATGGTAAAAAGTCACAACCTCTCTTCAAAGGTCACATCTCGTTGCAAAGGACACAAACTCATCATCAAAACGAATGCCCTAATAGTAGGTTAGCCCCACCATCATCAAATCATCACAGCGCATGACGTCATCATCAATATACTCAACGTCCTAGGTGGAAAAAGCCAATGTCCAAGGTGAAAGAAGGGTCCATCATCTCTCCAACAGGTGTCCAATCACCTCCAGTGTAATGTCCTCAAATCAAAGCCTAACATGCTTTGGGGTGCATTGTCCAAGGTGTGGGCTTCTTGTCCATCTGATAGCACATCTGACCATATCAACAATATTTGAGCTCATCTGTCTAACGTCCAAGGCCCAAGAGGTTTGGAAAGGTGCCTCAAGGCACGCCAAGTCATCAAAGGACCCAATGCTCTGTGTCAAGTGTGCAATGTCCTCTGAGAAGTGCATAATGTCCTGGGTACAAACATGAAAACATCCTCCAAAGGACCATGTCAAGAGTGTGTCATGACCAAACAAGGCTCACAAAATTAGGTAAATCCAACAACTACAAGATACCATAACCATTAGAATCATACAAAGTAAGTCACCACTTAATACAAAAGCCACATAAGCAATTCACATTAGGTATCTTCTTCAAACTTCACATTAACTCAAGACTTTATGCAATTTGCCAAGTTTAGGTATGGGAGGACCATCAAAAGACCCTATTAGGTGTGCCAATACCCAGGTGGAGGGATATTTCCCAAGAAAACCCTTCAAGGTGTAAATATGGTGAATGAAATGGAGTGGGGTTACTTCATGGTGATGGAGTCATTGACATGCAAGGTACCGTAGTTCATCCATCTCCATGAGCGCCTTTGTAGAGGGAGTGCTTGCTGCTTGAGATACCCTTTCCTCTCCAATCCCCTTTCGTTCCTTTTGATATTCTTTTATTACTTTTGCAAGTCCCACTTTCAGGTTCCAAGCATTCATTTTGGGATTAAGTCCTTTTAGTTGATATGCATTCAATGCATTAGGACTAGGGGCGATCGTCTCATAGCAAGGGCTTAAAGCTCAAGCTGACCTTGGCTTCTGACTTGGTCATTCATTATCCCATTTTTTTTCTTTATTTATATCATGTTTTCTTTTTCTTATTCATTTTTTAAGCAACTGCATCAACCTCGACATTCTAGCCCTTCTTCTCATAGGAGAATGAACCACGAGCCTTTTTGGTGTACATGTAACAGCCATTACCCAAAGTTTGGTACACTGCAGAAGGCCTAGGATGAAAAGTGTTAAGTATGAAAGGGAGCGGTATGTTACCCCTATCAAAGCCTCCCAATAGTACCCCTTTCCCCAAGAGTGACATCACTGGATTTCATCTTCATCAATTGGAGGAGCAAATACCAACGTCTTGTCTTCACGAGGAGGAATTCTCTCAATAGGGCCTTCTTCATGGACTTCGTCTTCAACATGATGTGCTTCATTAAGGTCTTCTTCTTCAATAGATTCATGAGGTAGCTCTTGCTCCTCTTCAAGGGGTTGGTAATTTTCTTCATGAATCTCTTCTTCAAGTTCTTGTTCTTAAATCAATTCTTCATCTTCTTCAATAGGGTCAGAAAATATTCCTTCCTCTTGAAGGGTTGCTATAAGATTTTGAAGAGTGTCTTCATATGTCGGAAATCTTGGGCTCCAATGCTCAAGAAATTTCTTAATGAGATCTGTGAAAGAAGATATGCTCCTTGGTTTGCAACAACCCTTGGACCGGTCTTGTAGTTTTAATGGTATGGAAAATAAAAATAGCTTTATTAGTAATTTAGTACATCGACATGTATCACTTTTACTTCCCATGCGTGTTTCAAGAATTTTGCAACATAAGTAATGGCCAATGATCGATCACCATCAAATTTTCAACAATTCTCAGACCATTATGAGATGATAGGATTTGGGTATTTAGGAAGATTATCAACGTCAATAGAAAGATACCTTTCACGAAATTCCCATGGTGACATAATTCCATCACTTGAGAATAGGTAAAAATCTGAAAAAATACGATGACACCTTCCTACAAGAGCATATGAGTGGAGTCATTAGATGAGCTCTGTGGACAAGGCTCATCAAAATGTGCATAAGGTAAAGGGGCTTCTTCCTTCAATGGAGTCGCCAGGTAAGCTATCTAAAGAAAGGCTTTGAGACAAGCTCACCAAGGAAAGGTTGAAGTATAGACTTCAAGATCATAGGAAGTATGACTCAATTCTCCCCGACAATGACACCAAAATGTAATCACAGAATCTAGCACTTGTGCAAAGTCTTCATAAGATGCTTGATTGGTGTAACATATGGAAGTAATTGCCATTGTCACCTAAGCAAGTACTTCCCTATTTTTGTGAAGGATGGAGATCCAACACAAGAGAGGCTTCCCTAGCAACCTCAAGGGATCCTGTAGCAAGCTAAAGGCAAGTCTACGCCCCCCTATCTTGGTTGCTTGATTAGCTAGGTCTAAGTCAAAGGCAAGGTGAGTTGGACAAGGCAAGTTGATCGTGTGTGTGAGGGGTGTTAGTGAGACAATCAATGATGCTTATTAAGCTAAGAAAGTAAATTAAATGCCCTGAAACACTAGCTATCAAAAGAAAAAAATGAAAGCTGCAAATAGCTTGAATTATGGATGAGATACTTGAGCATGTAACAAGTTTATAACAGCAGCAATAAATCAGCTCTGAAATCAGCAAGATGACTATGGAAAATATGCCAAATACCAAGTAGAAGACTTATGAACCATTAACCAATGATTGCATGAGAGAAACAACATGAAACTATGTTAATTGAATGCAATATGACAAGCCCCAATGGCTGAAAATGCAATGATTGCAGCAATGACTATGCTAGAGACTATTCTAAATAACCAATGCAAGGCATTAAACTAAAAATGATAGTAAATGAAGATGCAAATGCAAAAGGTCCTAGACTAATACAAAGCGTTGAGAGAGGAGAGCTTAAGCTAGGGTTTTATCACTTGCAACAAAAAGACTAGTGCCGTCTTCAATCCTTGGGCATATGATGTCAATGCAACAACTTCAATGGAGGCCAAAAGCAAGAGAAGACTTGAAGATCAAAACCCTAGGATTATACCATCATAAGCCCAAGCTTAACTTTCTAGGAAGGAAACCCTAAAGTTTATGCAATCATGAATCCTAGGTGTCGTCCTACTTCTTCTATGGTGTTTATCAAGAAGATCAAGTAGAAAGAAGTCAAACCCTAAAGTTTATACAATCATAAGCCCTATATTTCAGCTCGTAAGTATAGGGTAGGGGGATATACAATCACAATTTCTAACTTGACCTTATATGCTTCAACAAAATTAAGATGGACAAAGAAAGGGAAGAGGATAAACAATTTTAATCCTTCCTTAAGGTTTCTAACAAAATTATTTAAGGATACAAGATAACATGTAACTTATCAACCATTAGATAGAGCATTCGACAATATATACCAAGAACAAACACTTAAACTTGGAAAGAACACTTACTATACCAAGTTGCTATGCATGAGGAAACCCTAGTTTCATGAATCATCCACCAAAACAATAAAAACATCCACAAGACTAGTCTCCAAGAGGTGCGCACAAGTACTCCATAATGAAAAAGAAGAGAAGATAGCTATAGAAGTGATTCTCCAGAAGTGTGAGTTGTGATTTGACTATGAGGTAGTATTAGCCTTCTTATATGAGGCAACCCTAGCACTATAAACCCTCAAAGCCCCTAAAAACATGAAATATCCATGATACAAGTTGTATAGGTCATGGTCGATCCCCAAAATAGCCTCACACATAAATAAAACATGCTAATACACCAAAATCTCCCTTCAAAAGTGACACGTGTGAGTGTAGGATTCCACAATGAAGGTGACGTTGCAAGGGCTTCCAAAGGCCATGTCTCATCATCAAATGGTGCAAAGCATGGTAAAAAGTCAGACCCCCTCTTTGAAGGTCACATCTTATCATCAAAGGACACCAACTCATCATCAAAACGGATGCCCTAATGGTAGGTTGCCCCCCCCATCATCAAATCATCATAGCGCACGATGTCATTAGCAATATACTCAACGTCCAAGGTGGAAAAAGCTTACATCCAAGGTGAAAGAAGGGTCCATCATCTCTCTAAGGGGTGTCCAATCACCTCCAAGTGCAACGCCCTCAAATCAAAGCCTAACATGCTCCGGGGTGGATTGTCCAAGGTGTGGGCTTCCTGCCCATCTGTTAGCCCATCTGACCATATATGCAATATCTGAGCTCATCTGTCCAACGTCCAAGGCCCAAGAGGTGTGGAAAGGTGCTTCAGGGCATGCCAAGTCATTAAAGGACCCAACACTCTGTGTCAAGTGTGCAATGTCCTCTAAAAAATGCATAACGTCCTAGGTACGAACATGAAAACGTCCTCCAAAGGACCATGTCAAGAGTGCATCATGACCAAACAAGGCTCATAGAATTAGTAAAACCAACAACTACAAGATACCATAGCCATTAGAATCATACAAAGTAAGCCACCACTTAATACAAAAGCCACATAAGCAATTCACATTATGTATCTTCTTCAAACTTCACATTAACTCAAGACTTTATGCAATTTTCCAAGTTTAGGTATGGGAGGACCATCAAAAGACCCTATTAGGTGTGCTAGTACTTAGGTGGAGGGATATTTCCCAAGAAAACCCATCAAATTGTAAGTATGGTGAATGAAATGGCATGGGGTTACTTCATGGTGATGGAGTCATTGACATGCAAAGTACCATGCTTTGTACATCTCCATGAACACCTTTGTAGAGGGAGTGCTTGCTGCTTTAGATACCCTTTCCTCGACATTGTGTGTATTCCAAACCTCTTTCTTTCCTTTTGATATTCTTTTATTGCTTTTGCAAGTCCCCCTTTCAGGTTTCAAACATTCATTACTGGGATTAAGTCCTTCTGATTGATATGCATTCAATGCATTAGGACTAGGGGTGATCGCCTCATAGTGAAAGTGTAGACCTGAAGTTGACCATTGGCTTTTGACATGGTCATTCATTATCTCATGTTTCTTCTTTGTTTTATATCATGCTTTCTTTTTCTTATTCATTTTTTAAGAAGCAGCTTCAACCTTGACATTCTAGCCCTTCTCATAGGAGAATGAACCATGAGTCTTTTTGGTGTACATGTAACAACCATTACCCGAAGTTTGGTACACTGCAGAAGGCCCCAGGATGAAAAGTGTTAAGTATGAAAGGGAGTGGTATGTTACCCCTATAAAAGCCTCCCAATAGTAACCCTTTTCCCCAAGAGTGACAACATTGGACTAGGACACAAATGATGGCCACCAAGGTGAAACAAGGCAAAAAACATAACTTCCAAGCTTATGATCCATTATCTGACTTCAACCCATGATCCTCACATAAATGCTTAATGCATTAAATGTGACACTTTATATGAAACAATGACTAATGTACCTCATGTGTGCTGGACCACCATCATCAAATGAATTATGTTGATCAAGTGCAATGAGCTGAGTTGGATGACGGGGGAGGCGTCTAATGGGTTGTCTGTTGAGAATACTGATCATCCTCATCATCATCGGGACCACTGTCTCCATTGTGGGCCATGAGACATGATCTCCTCTAGTTACCCCCAGGTGAAAGGGGGTAACAAGACCCCAGTGGCATTGCCAGACTAGACCTCATATTAGCAGTCAGACTAGTCACCAGATGAGATCTTCCAGACCACAACAATAGGATCTTTCTTCCAGACATCAACACATCACTCATCCCAGATCCTCTTTTGATACTTCTTCCGGGCAGCCGTCTATTTTGAGTTTTCTTCATTCAGCCTTGGATGTTAGGAGAGATGGATTTGATGGACCAGAGTAGCCTCATACCACTGGTGCCATAGATTCTAGATCTACTCATCTTGTACATCTCTCTTCTGAATTGCCTCTCTGTTTGTGGAGTTGGCTCCCTAGGTTTTTAGATTAGACTTCTATTCTATTTTACTTCCTGCATCTTGCTTTTATATAGGAGATGCTTGAGCGCTCTTGCTTTTATATACATCATTGTACTAAAACAGTTCCATTGACCTACTTTTGTGGTCATTTGTCAGACATTAATATACTTATCAATCAGACTTCCCATGGATTGGTTTTTTTTCATGTGATGATAGAGGTTCCCTTGGGTTTCACTTTGATCTTAAAGCAGTGCGAAGATTTATGGGAACACTTTTGGAAAGCTACATCTATTGTATGGCTCTTGGATAATTTCTAAGATAATTCATGGCTACCTGTACTGTAGGATTGGTGTATTTTAGACGATGTTGAAGCTTCACTACGGCTTTATTCAGATCTTAAATGTCACTTTCAAGTAAATTGAAAAGTGAAGTTTTCTATTTTTGAAGTTATATTTGGTCTGATTAGTTGCTCTCTGCTCTCTCAGGCATTCTGGATTGGATTTTTGCGTGCTTGTGCATTATTTTATCAGTAAAATGAGTTCTTTTTCTTCTATTCTTATTATTATTTTGCATATATTATGCCAGGTTACCTTGCCAAGATTCCCATGCCATGAACTTGTATCACGTTTCTAGTCCAGATTCCTTAGTGAGAGATGGACGTATGGTTGTTATGTCCCTGTTGGATGTTAAATTTGGGAAGCTAGATCTGTAATAGGTTTTTCCTTGACAGATTTGAAGAATTCTACTGAAGATTTGACTGTTTTTGAAAACCACATGCAGTGATGGAGAATTTCCAAAATATTCCTGAATCTCTTTATGGTCTCAATCCTTCACAAATGGATATGTTCCTCACAGAAGACAGCCCAATTAAGCGGCAAGCTGAGCGAGTTACTGAGGTTGTTTCTTACTATATGTTGCTTTGCAAAGTTCTAATTTTATCCTTAAAGCAGTGATCAACCTTTTAAGTTTTGCCTCAAAAGATGTTAAAAGACAATTTTCTTGTCATCCTTTACAGTGGGGAGATATACTCTAAATTTGCATGTGTACTTTTTTCATATGAGAATTTGTATGTGTACTTTTCATATGAGATTGCGATGTGCATGCACTGCATGGTACTTTGCATGGAGGATGTTAGATGCCTCTACTGCTTTTGGTTAAAATGTTATATTCACTCGAATGGTTTTTCTTGATGCATTTTTGTGGTTTCAGATCTTTGTATGGATAAGCCACACAGGTATCTTTACATGAAGATTTGATTTCCTCTTTTTCAGGAATCAATAACATCTGCGAAACACTATAGGGAGGGTACTGGTATGTGGAGTTTGACAGGTTTGAATGATGGGCCATCTAGACTTAGTATGAGTGCGAATATGTACCGAGGTGGGGGGGGAGGGGGAGGATATGGAAGGCTCAGGTCTGCTCCACCAGATTTACCTTCTCTGCTTTTGGATGCTCGAATATTGTACCTAGGCATGCCTGTAAGTATCAGTTCTGAACAGAGTGCATATACTTTTGATTACCTATAAGGTTGGCCTTTTATGATCTTAAAATGATAACAACAGTTTGGTAAAGTATGGCTGATGCAGCAAGTAATTGGTCTAATGTTATTTGTCTTCTTTTCTTCTTCTCAGATTGTCCCTGCAGTAACAGAACTCCTTATTGCTGAACTTATGTGGTTGGACTATGACAATCCTTCAAAGCCAATTTATTTTTATATAAACTCACCAGGAACACAGGTCAGTGATTGATTGGTGTATTAACACTTAAATGGCTTGCCTTGCATTACACTGGGTTGACACTTTTAAGCTCTACACTAGAGCAGTTTCTAACAGAAATTGTTTTTCCTGTCCCTCTTGACATCTTCTTGCAATCAATGCATCAGAATGAAAAGCATGAGCCCATTGCATTCGAGACAGAGGCATATGCTATTGCAGATATGATAGCGGTAAGTAACAAACTTAGTAAATTACAAATTGATTTAGATTTGTAAATGAAAATGATATCAAAATAGGTGAATGGACTACACATGTAGTTACTTCGAGTCACAACTTAGCCACCCTTTTCCTGTTTTCACAACTTGAAACTAGATGCTTAGTAGTGTTTTTTCAAACATATTGCTTTTAAGTGTAACTTTTCAGCAACTGGATTCCATCCTGCAGATATGCTGCTAAAAATGAATCTTTTGAAAAGCGTTTTCTCTTTCTATGATAGCATACTGTACGTGTTGCACCAGCTTGAAACTTAGCCATGTATGTGAATAAAATTGCCTCTTATGTGCATCACAAGGAACTTAATTGTTTTAACTTTGTGTTCTGGTCACAGTATTTCAGTGGATATCCTTCGAAGATAAGATAAGATAATTTTATTAATGTCCAATAAATGACCACAAAAGTAGGTCAATGGGGCTGAGAACTACAACTAGTATGAGTACAATGTGGGAGTGCAATCACAACTCCTAGAAAATGCCAAAAATAACATAAAGAAAGAAATATAAAGTAGACTAGTCTCAGAAAGTATATAACCATGACAAAGGTAAGGTGATCCGAAATATAAGTGAGCATGCCCAACTCGAAAGTCTGTCAAGAGAGAGAGAGAGAGTGTGAAAGAGAGGTCAGATGATGAGGCTGTCAAGGTCTCCCAGATAGGATGGCCAAGGGTGAGGGGGGCGAACTGGGCACTGGCTCACTATTGGAGTCCTCGGGGACTATCAGGGGGTCTGGCTGTATGACCCTGGGGGGATGTAGAAGCGGGGGATACTCCTAGCATCCGAGGCTGAAAGAAAGAAACTCTGGATAGAACTCTGGTAGCTCGTTTGAATCCAGGAGGTGGTTTGACGGATGGGAGGCGCCCTGCTCTGGATCTGTCTGGAGCTAATCCCTCTAACTCTTTGAGAATTAGATTTATTAGAGGATTTTTTTTCCTCTTATTTATGCAATCATCTAGATTATCATAATTAACAAAAATGATCAGTGCATTTTCCCTGATCATTGTTGATGTTTAAATATTTGGTTTGTTGGGGGGTGGTTTATTTTTGTGTCAATTAAATTTTCTTTGAGAAAATGATAGTTATTTTTTTCCAAGGAAAACCTCACAGGGAAACCCAAGGGATGCTTCCCCACATTCGTGGATGGCATCCCTAGTAAATCTGTTGTCTTAAACAAGTGTGCTTCACCTCTGGGGCTTCGAACTGGGCACCTCCTGGCACGGAACTAGCCATATCTCCAACAACTCTGGCGACAACTGGTTGAGCTAACCCTTTGGGCTAAGAAAATGCTACTTATATTCATACAAGAGAACATATTACAATGATAGAGTACAATGGGAAAATGACTCATTTCTACCTAAAGGACAGTAAGAATGCCCTTGATTTCTATTGAGTCTTGAGATCACAATCTCTCATATCTCTCTTAATGAGAGTGCCTTTGACTTGGAATTGAACAGCCAACTTATCAAAAAGAAACACAGAAATACAAAACTTAGACCTACTAAAAACAACATCACACCTAATCTTCAAGATTACATTCAAGCTAATGATTATGATACAATGCCATACTCTTTGAAATAACGAGGAAGAACAAAATCAATGTCCCCTAAAAGGATGGCTTTCAAATAAAATTCCCTGTACAGGATATGTTGCCAAGTAGCCCATACAAAATCCCAGCACTCTTTGGAACACATGCAATTCCAAAAAATGTGTCAAGTAGTTTCTACTTCCCCACAGTGTGGGCACAAAGCATCAGTAAATCCTATTGTTGACAATCTTTCCTTTGAGGGCATTTCCTGATAAATCAACAATCATGAAAGTAGCAAATACTCTCAACTGATAAGAAAGTTGGTAAGACCATACTGTATGCAGATGATTAACCCATTTAACTTCCTCATCTGAGGGGGACCATCTTCTGTTAAGGATTGCTTCAAATGCACGTTTTACTAAGAGCACCTGGTACAATCGACGCGGCTTAAAATCCAAAAGGGTTTATCATAGCACCTTATCCAATCCTACCAAATTGGCCATGGAGTGTTGTTATTAAGCTTATAGATTTCTTCAGCTGGAATGCAATTTTATAGTTCCCGGATTGCTAAATGTTCTGAGCGAAGAAGTCTATGCTCACCTGACAGAAGAGGCCAAGCTTTCCACTCTTTCATGCCCTCATCTCGCAGATCCCTCCAATGGGATGTTCTCTTCCTAGACAGTCTCTCTGGGATGATTTTTCTCTAGTTTTTGCATTAAGTGGTGTGAGTAAGCCGTTGCAGAGTATTCAGTGCTGATGATTTTCTTTTGTACTGTTTAGGCAGGTCATTTTATGATTTTAATCTCTTTGATTACTGTGTAAAATCATAAATGTATCTCTCTTGAAATTCCATGTACTATAATAACCCTTCTTCTGTATGTCATGTGATTAGTAGCTCAGAAAATGTGTTAATGTAAGCGAATGCTAGAAAAGAGGCAAACTTCTTCATTATACATGGGCATACAAATTCTAAGGATTTCTCTTGTTAGAATAGTTCAATACATTATTTGCAGACAACAAGAAACGTTGCCAGTTTGGTGGCCCATTTTGAGTTCCTATAATGGAGTTGTGCTGTAATAGTGCCTACCTCATAAACATCACAACAGTGCATGACTCATGTGGTGTTTTTTTATCTATGTGGATTACTTTACATATCTGTTGTAAGCTTGCTTTTTAAATTAAGTAAATATTCATGTGAAGAGGGTTCTATAGAATGTGATCTATTGAACAAGTCACTTTTGACATACAATAGCTGACACATATTACCTTTGAATTAGAGCTCGCTGAACATGTCAAATTCAGAATTTGATTGGGCCTCCTTAAACAATTATCAGTTAATGACAGTTCACCTTTAAAATAGGAAACGTTGCCAGTAGGAAAGCATACACATAGAAGCAACCAAAAGTCCCTTTGAGGGATTAGTATTGCAAAAGGGTTGGTATGATAAAGATAATGAAGCATGTTATATTTAAAGTGAAAGAAAAAGGAGGGCTACTAATGAAAAGAGACTGACACGCTATATTCAGAATGAAAGAAAACTGAGAATTTAATAGATAAGGGCACTTGTTAAATTTCGTAGGAACTAAAAATAAAATATGCTTGTATTAGTCAACTATGATGTTTGAATGAAATAAATTCTTATAAGGAGAGAGAAGGTTTTATGCTATTGCTATCACCTTGGAATGTGCTCCGAGATCAGAAGATTGCCAAATTATTTTTGTATGTTGATTTTCAAGATGAAAGAAAGGATCATTATCCACATAGATTTTAATATATTCATTGTGTTAGTGCATTCTGCTCATTCCCAATAGCTCCATTATTCCGTACTGTTACCCCCTCCAGGGGTGACACTTTTGGATACCCCAGTGAGGGTGTCATGTTGCTGATTGCACGAGGTGTCATGCTCATCTTCCCCAGATCCAGACAGACTTCTTCATTGATCTCCATCAGATTCTTGATAGTGCTAGCTCAACCGTTGTGTAGCTCACTTTCGTCCCCACTCCTCAGATGACAGATGCACTGTGGTATGGTCCTCAGTTTGCTTCATATGATGTTCCATGTATCGATGCCTTGGACTTGATGATATAACTTCTTAGCTTGTCATAAAGTGGTAAACACCTAACGACTGTCTTTTTCCATTTCATAACACTATATGGTTTTGCTACTTGCCTCGTAGTACCTTGGGGAACATGTTTTTCTCTTAGAAGTGTGTTGTCTCTTGGGTGACCTGTATAAGTTGGTGTCTAGGCTAGATAGCGTTATCCACATTCCAATCATGCTAACCACTTTCCACCTCCCCAGTTCATTGATTCCATTCACATAAAAAAAACATTATCCTGGTCATGTATGATTTCTCAAAGGTCAAATCCAAAAGCCCGAAATAAACAAAGCCACCAAGGCTGAGGTGAAGAGCACAATTAAAAGCCAATCATTAAGCTTGAGCAATGCCCCTTGCTATGAGGCCAATACCCCTATCTCTGGCTTGTCTATGGATATCTAAATAAAGGTGACTTGTACAATAAACTGAACAATTAAAGAAAAAGGCTCGAGGGGTAGTAAGAAATAGTATTGAGGATGGTAACTCAATGCTAAGCTCCCTCAAGAAGGCATTTATAAAGAAATATCCTGGCTAAATAAAGCTAGATGATTAATTAAATGAATAATAAGAATTGTGCATGTCTAAGACTTTGAGGATTATCACGTGAAACCATTCCCCTTCCCCTTTCATCATTATTAATCATTATTACCTATCTTTCACCTAGATACTTGGGAAGTATGGGTGTCTTAGGATTTGACGCATGTATAAGGTCAACTTTGTGCCCCTTGGTAAGACTTAGGCAAGTACTTAAAGTTAGACCCATCACTTTGAGTAGGTGTTATGCATTGGGATCAATGTACATTTCTTGGACCATTCCCTGAGTGGAGGAAGTAATTGCTGGATCATTTGACTTGTCTTGGGCCATTTATGTGTACATCGACACTTTTCTTGGGAATGCAGCTCCCTTGGATTCTACTTGGTCCTTACATGTGGTTTTTATATTGCATTTGACTTTTTCTAAGAGGGACATTGTACCTTGTGAGCATATTATTGGATTATTTTATTATTGCTTGTATCTTGCCCGAGGTTTTTCTAGGGAAATAGTTTTGGAGCTCGTGGTTTTGAGCTAACACATGGTTTTACATTGTAATTGAGGAGGCTTCTCACCTAGCATTTTCAAGGGTTAGAATAACTTTCTTTAAGATTGCTCAGAAGAACATGGCTGCTACAAGGCCAAAGAAGTGCTTTAGTGCTCCACTTGGAAGGGTTTAAGGTAAGATCTCTCACCATTCCTTTGATCGTTAAAATTTCTTGCTAATGCATTAAGATAGGATGTCACAATGGCTCTTCTCTTTTGCGTAGCTCGTCTTTAAGTTCACCTTGTCTAGCACCTGGAAAGAATCCTCACGGATCAATCCTCCCTGGCATTCTTGAAGAATTCCTTCAAACTCTAGGTGGTGCTTGAGGGGGTAATCCTCCGGGTACTCTTCAACACTATTCTTCATAAACCCTAGACTTCACATTTAGGTGAAGTGATGAGTCAATGACCTCATTGACCTTCTAAGGCATTGGTCTTTTTGTTTTCTTCAACCATCAAAAACCTTAAAAATCAGTTGTTTTTTTGTCCCTTTTTTTGTTCGTTCTGTAATCTAGGGTTTCATCATGCCCCATATTGAATCTAGGTTATTTTGAGCTTCAAGGATTTATTTTGTATTCAGGTTTTGTGTGCTAACTTGTATTCAAAGAATATTTTTTTTTAGTTGGCATGTTATGGGTTTTGATCTAGTTGCCTCATTGCTCATCTTATGGAAGGATCTAACCTTTTGGGATCTTTAATGGACCTTAAATTTTGAATCAGGTTTCACTATATGCTGGATGCCCCAAGTGCTTGGAATTATTGAATGAATGAACCCTAACTAGAATACTTGCAATGTTGAAATACCTTCAAACATTCACATTTAAGGATTGATACAATGATTTGATTCGTTTGCTGTCTTCCCTCTGGTTATAATTGCTGAACTGCTGTACAAGTTGAGGCTATGTTCCATGCTGTTTGGACCATCATCTGTGCAACGTTTTAAGGATATCTTGATGCGATTAATCTCAGCCATCCAATCGACACACATAGGAACCCAATGACCTTCTTTAAAGGGGAAAACGTCACATCTATTTTTACCACCTTTTTTAGGGTCTTCTGACTATCGTACACTGCAGATTTACTATGTCTTGGATTGCTGATTAATAAACGCTTGTTTGCTTCAACGTTTGGATGCGATTCTGTCCTAATCACTTTGTAATAACACCTCAATGCCAAATGATGGTCATCTCATCTGAGCATTGTGCAAGTGTTTCTTCACTGTTTAAAGGCTGTGGAGATTAATGGTGCATTATTTGGTGATGGTATACACTTCCTTCGGCAATATTTGGGCATTTTACTATTCCTAAGGAAACCCCAACAGATTTGAGCAAAGCAATTCGAGATCTAATGACATCACTCAAAACCAGAGTGTCACCTCTATTTCGTTCACTGTTTGAGGGTATTTTCACTGTCTGGGATTGCAGACTTTTGATTTCATTTGATTCTAATGGTATCGTTTTGAGTATATGGTGAACAATGCTGCCCTTTTGCATCTTTTACACAGTTGATTCCTCCAAATCGTAATTAGCCGTCGTCACTATCCTTTGACT
>JZKD02S0469471.1:279763-294082 GCA_000966675.3 Picea glauca
GTAAATATTATCATATGTGCACCATCTTGCGAACATACAGATTTATTTGACAACTGATATTTTCTCTCTGTTACAATGTTGATGTCATTATGGTTTAAAGAATAATTAAGATCATTGTTTGCATTGATGGTTTGGTACATGTTTTTCTCTTACAGTCGGATATCTATGGCACATAGTTGCGTATTGGGTTGTTACTGTAGTGATGATATAAATTTGTTCAAAATCTGCCGAATTATTGAAGTTTACTAGCACACTTATCAGATCTTGCAATATGAATATCTAAACTGTGCTATGTTACTTGTCGAAGACTTTTGTTACAGCAGTGACATTGTTTCCCTAACTAAGCACTTGATCTGGATACCCTATCGTTGACGTATACCTGATTTCGGGTGGCATATTTAAGTGTTAAAGCAGTGACTTATTGCGTGGGATCAAAACAGTGCATTGATTTTTTAAACATTACATTCATGTCTTAATGTACTTCACATTTGAAATCTAAAGGTCAAGCTGCATACTGGAATGGCATGAATGTGTTTGTTTGGGTTTGCCACAGCAGTTAATTCATTCTTAGCATACTTGTCTTCTGTTGCAAACTGAATGTATGAACAGTGTATAGAGAATTGCTACTTATTTGTCGCAGAGTTTGATACAATATGTGTGCACTATATTGGGAATCTAAGCTTGAATTGCATACTGAAGTTTTATTACAGCTCTAGAAGATTTACTTGTTTCATAATATATGTATGCTGGTAACAAATGTTGAAAGGGATGCTGTAAACATTACAAACTGTCAGCAAATATTGCTGTCGGAATTGTCTATTGTGTCATAACTGCATTGACTACACTTGAAAGGGGCACTTTACTCTCTAATTAGAATGTGATCATATCCCTATACTGCAAGTTTTATATGTTACATTGATTGCTGTTCGCTGCTTCTTGTTAATGGTTCATAAGTGGAATGCCTTCGTATATCTGAATCAAGCTAAACAATGCAATAGTTATTTGAGTATCATTTTGGCATGTTATTGAATGTCCATTGTCAGCAACATTTGGTTTGGTATCCTCTATCCTACCTTGAAGTCAACTTTGTCCTTGCCCATACCCTCCTTACTTACAACGAATAGGACTTAGTTGGATCTTACAGGAAATCCCTCCTTAGGTTAGAAACCCTAACCAAAAGAGTAGAAGCAAGACCGCTGAGGTGACAGTGGGAGGCTTGCTTGTTCCGTTGCCCCAAGCTCCCCCTCACAGGGCAGGACTTTCCCTGGGTGTGAGATTGAGTAGCAACACGTACTTCACTCATTGTTGCAATAAGGGGTCTGTAATACTTTTAAGATAAATCTAATAAATAATTAACATACAAATGCAACTGTAAAATAATATTTATCTCTTCTCAAAATTATGTAGATTAACACTGGATTTGTTCATGTAAATTGGAGTGTTAAGTGCCAAGTTCCAACACATGTTCATGAGGACTCTCGGGATCAGGTTGGACTTCTCCTAAATCTTCTTGATTGGTTTGGCATGGACGGTTTGTGGACATGTTAGCAATGGATTAGGCATCGGTGGTATGTGAGTACCTTGGCCATATGGGTACATTGTTGCAGATCATCATTCCAGGTAGACCTTGTTCCAAAGTTGTATTGTATGAATGTTTAGAGATCATCCAGAGATCAGTTATCTAGGGGGACAGCACAAGTTGTACTATTTTTAGCAGGTTTCCAGATCTATTTTGGGAGGTTTTCCTTTGCATTGGATTGACATTCAGATTTTGGAGGATGCATGGGGGGTTGACTGCAATTAGATGGACACTTTTGGAATCTTTATTCAACTATTTTTAGAAGTTTCTATTATAGAAAGTTTTATACTTTTCAGCTGTAGATGACTGTTTTGGGTTCCCAGTTGAGAGTTTTCAAAATGGCACTTTCTTCAGAGTTCCAAGTTTCACAATCTTGAAAAATTTCTATTTTTAGAAATTTTATCTTTCTTGAAATCTGAAAGTAGATTTGGATACCTTTTTGAGAGATGAGCACGTGGTTCTGTTTTTGTGAAATTCCAAGATGTTTTAGGCATTGTTCAAAGTCGGTCAAACTTGGTCAAATCTAGGTCTCAAAATAGAATTTTTATGTTTCCAGATATAATCACATTTTTGGGTACCCATTATTGAGTAGAACACGGGTAAGATTTGGTGGTAATTTGACATTGTGAATTTTTGGGTTGAAATTAGGATTTGATTATTTTTAGATTTGACCATATATTTAGATACCCATTACAATGAGCAACATTGGGGTCAAATCTCAAGTCATTTCAAGAGCTTCGATTTTTGGGTCAAAATTAGGGTTTCTGTAGCTTCTAGAAGCAACATCTACCTCAGTGTGCCACATGTCGTATACCATGTTGACTTTTGACCTTGTTTCTTGTACTTTTTTTAGTTTTCAGTTCAGTGAATGTCATCTTTTGTAGTTTGTTTTCCACGTGTCATTTCATGAGTGTTATACTCCAATACTCCAATGCCCCTTCTTAACACTACAATACAAAGTGACAACAAAAACTTAAAATGGAAATTCCTTTTTAAGTAGCTTCACTTTCCATAGTTCGAACTCATGCAGGCACTCTATCAAGTTGTCTCATCACCCTCATAAGGGTAGTATTCTTGAATTCTCGAATTTCCAAACTCCCAAATCAGTGCAATTCATTCCTGAGTTCTCGAACTCCCAAATCATTGCAATTGCCGAGTTTGCGAATTACTTGGACAACGATCCAGCCAAGTTAAACCTTTTCTGATTCTGCTGTCTTCTTCTGCTCATAGGCACAATGAAAATTAGTATATTGCAGTTGAGTTGTATCTGTCTAAAGACAATTGTGTTCTCGAATCAAAAGTTCTTTTGGTTTGCCTCCAAATCACAATACACACTGTGTAGGGTTGCACCCCTTTCTCTTCTTTCCTCCCTCGGTTTGAATAGTTTGTTATTATGTTCAAGTCCTATTTAAACATGCCCATAAATAATTTCGTTCCTCAAAAAATCTGTTATATTTAAAAATCTGTGAGAAATGATTTTGTTGTTCATGTGCATGAATGCTTGCTACTTAGAATGCGTTCTTGTTTGAGTAGGGCTTCCATTCTCCTACAAATGACATTGTGTATGACAGTCAGTTTGCTGTAGTTATCCCTTATTGTGTCTGGCATGTGTTCTTCTTCATATTTCCTGACTCTCTTCACGTTGTCTGCACATGGTTACTGCATACATGTCTCTGTCCAAAAAATCATGGGATGGCTAGGGGGCACAAGTTTTCGTGCTGTATTTAGGTCAGGGTCTCCACCTTCATCAATGATTGTCAGACTTATAGTTAATTACAACTGTACGCATGGATTTTTCTATTGTGCAGATTGTAAGATGCTTCTCTGATGGCGGCTGTGGGATTTCCTCTTCATTGCTGGGTTGAATGAATGGCTTTGACCTAATTTTCTATACGAACTTACTAATGGCTTTGATTTCTATTTTCATAAAAAATTGCAATTCAAACTTTACAAAATTTGCAGTTGAAACTTACAAGACTTGCCTTTTAAATCTCCTTCTCTTCGAATTCTTGTAATAATCTTCAACTTTGAACTTTTAGTTATAGCTGAACAGATGGATCTTTTCCTTTACAGGTTCATGAAGGACGGTATTGCTCTGATATCATGTTAAGCTTTTAAACACACAAGAAAGACTGGGGATATGATAGAAACAGCCTCATCTAAAATATATGCTTTTATTACAATGAAGTCATTTTATACAATGGGGTTGATCCCCTTTCATTTTATTTGCTAGGTAGTTGTGCTACCTGTACAACCTAACTAACTCGTTTACTAATATCTAATTAATGTATATATATCTTTTTATTAGTCACTTATATTCACGTGACTTTGACATTAGATTGTATGTACCATTTGAGCTGCCATCCTAACGGGCCTTCTGGCATGGTAAATCTTAAGAATTTGGTAGAGTTTTATCAACATGAACCACAAAATTAATAATGAAAATTTTGTCTACGGACACTCAAAAGGCCCTCTTTGGGTATGTCATTTTGAGGGTGTCATACCCTGTTATTAAGCATCTTGAAAATCACAGAAAATATGTGTTCTTAATATATCGGAATACACATAGCAATAAAAGCCTCCAATGTTTGGTGTTTGGTTCCCAAGCAGGTTTTATAGGATTTGGAGAAATTTTAGCCTTAAAGATTTTAAACACTTCAACACTTTGATGGAATTCACAGGGGAGTTTATTTATTTTAAATTTGCAACTTTCCAAGGGCTTCAGAATTACAGAAGCTGATATAAATATCCTATATGCAGTATGTGAAGCCCAAGGTTTACACACTGAACTGTGGAATGGCCTTTGGCCAGGCAGGAATGCTTCTGTCGCTTGGAACCAAGGGTCATCGTGCTCTTATGCCTAGCTCAACAAGTAAGTGTACTTTGTGAGTCTCTCCTTCATTCAGGCTTATGCAGTTTCGTTCAACCATACACTCAAAGCTTGTTGCAATATGGTTCTACTGGAACTTGAAAATAAGATATCATATCAAGAATCCAAGGGTCACTCATATGCAAGTGTCAGAAGCACAGTTGAAACTGCCCATAAAATTTGTATTTTGTTTTTATGCATGTTCTGGTAATTTATGCCATCTTAATAGGTTCAGATATCTAGTCATTATTTATCAAGAAATATGCTGATGAACTGTCTTTTCTCTATCATAGCAAAACTGCACCTGCCGGTAGTGAATAAATCCAGTGGTTCTTCCATTGACATGTGGATCAAGGTAATAGTTTTTCAGTTTTTAGAGATATGTCAATAAATCTAGAAAGTTGTTATTAAGTAACAGACTAACAGGTAAATGCTCACTTGGCTTCTTTTAAAGGAGCGCTTAATACTTATTGTAGGCCAGCTGATGAAATTGTGTCTTCTTTAGGCAAAAGAGTTGGAAGCAAATACAGAGTATTACATTGAATTACTGGCAAAAGGAATTGGCAAAACAAAAGAGGAGATTGCAAAGGATATTCAAAGATCAAGATACTTTTTTCCACAGGAAGCAATCGATTATGGTATTGCTGATAAGATCCTCCCAAAACAGGGTTTGGTCATGGAGAAAAGGGTAAGCATTGACCATTTTTTTTTATTTAGAGTGAACGCCTCGCCTTAAATTTAACCTAGGTTTGCAGGATTGTTGCTGAACATATTCTACACTTCTTTCTCATTATGTTCTTTGCTTTGAGTTTATACTTACCATTACATTGATAAATCTTTTCATTCTGTTTAATGACTTGCAGAACTATGATGAGATGCTTGCTCAATCAAAAGCTGCACGGATGAAATCTGGCAGGGTTGGTCCACTGGCTGCTCCAGCAGGCAGGCCCTAGGTATAGACCATTGATGAGTTATCTTTTCCGGTTAACATGAGTTGTACAGAGATTGCTACAGCTATCAATGCCGGCAGAATTTATATAACCTTAAAGATGTATCTTAATATGACCATTAACAATCCATGTTATTTGCTAGCACACATACAGTGCTTTGTATATTTTCAAAATCACAATGATCTTCTGGACACGTAAACAAACATTCTAGGTAATAGGATTAAATACCTATTATGAAAGCAAGCACTCCAGAAACTGTAAATCGTGTATTTATTTTATCTTCTCTACTTCTGCAAGCTGTTGATTATATTGACAGATTTTGCTTAATTACACAACCTGTCTATGAGTGTTTTGGATTTACTGCAAAAAGATTTGAAGCCCAACATTTTGGGTGAACTCTTCACCCATCATCAGGGGAACCAACCCCAAGACAGAAAGCAGTGTAGCTAATGAGTGCGCTTATATATAAGGTAGGAGGGAAAGTCATACGCTATATATAAGGTGGAGGTAAAGGAGATTCCGTCCTCTTCTTTCCCTTCTACCTTATATATAGCCCATGGCTTTCTCTCCTACCTTGTATATAGCCCGTCACTTTCCCTCCTACCTTATATATAGCCTATGATTTTCCCTCCTACCTCATTCGCAACATTGCTTTCTTAACTTATGATTGGTTTCATAATCTCCCTCCTACCTTATATATAGCCTATGATTTTCCCTCCTACCGTATTATATATAGGTGCACTCCTCGTTTGCAACATTGCTTTCTTAACTTATGATTGGTTTCCCTGATTATGAGTGAAGAGTTCACTGGAAATGGTGGGCGTAAAATCTCTTATGCAGTGAAACCCAATAATCATATAAGCAATATGTTCAGCTGCAGAAATCTGCCTTCTAATATAGTTACAGCCTATCGCAAGCCGTTTTTCTTTTTTGCCATGATTGTTTTAGCTTGCAAACAACGTTCATTGTTTGCTTATTCAGCAAACCTAACTGCTGACCAGAATATCAATTTGTTTAATGCAAAAATCTATTTTCAGTGAACTTGACACACTCGAAAACTTATGTACGTTCATGGGTTTGGGTTTCCTTTTCAATTGTTAGTGCTATTGGTGTAGAAAAGATAAAACTTAGTATTGTCTTGGGTATTTAAATCCACCCGACTGTCTTGAATGAAGCAAGTTTGTAATACTTAATTTTTCTTGATCCACTTGTACACATTGGGCTTAGATATCACTAGTCAGATACCATTAACTGTATCACAAGATAGACTCCTTTTCTTTCCAAGGAAAACCTGCGGGAATCCCTCCCCTTTTCCCCAGAATATCTAGATGGAGGGCGGTCTGCGGCTCAACTGCTAGCCACAATAGTGGTTGGTAACCTATTGGGAATCAGCAGGGCTTGAACCTCAGCAGGACTAGATAGTAGAACCGGAGACCTCATGCCAAACTCCACTTTTTGAAACAGTCCATTTAAACTGATTGTGATAACCCACTGGGCTTCACAAGGTGAATCCATGCCATACGGTCTTGTCAAGCTCTTTTAAAAATTGCAAATGAAGTTGGCAACAGCGATTATGACTCCAATCCAACCACAGAAATTTTAATGCCAAGTCTGCCAGATAGGTTGTTTATCATATTACTTATGAAAATACGATGTTGGAGATTATTTTTATGTAGTTTGGCTGGTGGCTTTGTTAGAATGACAGCTCCAGAATTTGTCTTGAACCTATGTTCAAAAAACTTTGTCAATTTGAATACTAAATTTGAAATTGCTCATAGTAGTACTGGTGTTTAGTTATTTGGCTCTTACTTTTTAGTTGTTAAGTTTGTATTGCCTTTAGGATATGCCTTTGCATTTCAGCATTTTCCGTGTCTCTCCATAGACATTAAAGAATTTGTTTGAATGAAACTTAGCTGGGAATTCGGTTATGTGGTAGACAGCTGAACTGGAAATACAATCTTCAATTGAAAGGTGGCCTACTTTGACATCATGAATTTATGCTTTAAATGCCCACGAGTTCATTGGATAAATGGATTGCCAGCTTGAGTCCTCCATTCATCTTGTTACCTTCGGATTGTTTATAAGCTAAAAGATTCAGTATGTGTTGAAGATTCCGAATAAAATTTGTTTCTGAAGTTGTACAATCTCCTAGAGACCAGAATGGTGCTTGGATAAAAGCCATGAGAGAAAGAAGCACTTCTTGTAGATGTAGTAAGTTTCATTTTTGACTATGACCAACCTTATGTAATTATCATTACTTGGTTTAGCTAAGGCTGATCTGGCGAATAAGAGTTAGTTGTGTGGGCCCATAATCGTTTTTGTGAAAACACCCTACTACTTGAGATGGGTATAAATAAACCCTCTCTTATTTGTATTTGACATCATGTGATACATTTTCATTCTTAATAAAGTGATTTATTTGCCTAGGGGCACCTATCAAGTGTTGCACTGTGTTGCACTTTCTTGTGCTTGGGTTTTTCTCTAGCTTTAGCACACTTGCTTTTGGGTTCACTCTCTCTCTAGGGATGCACTCCGTGTTTCACTGCCCTAGCTGGTTTGTTATTCCCTTTATTGCAGAATTTGGGTTTGTAATGGTTTCATTTGTTTCTCTCGCTATTTCTTGTGAATCTCAATAGTGACGGATAATAGTGCGCAAGTTATAGTAAGTCATGACTATGACGTTGACTTCGATTCACATATTGAATATAATAAAGGCACTTTGCTCAATGCTCTCCTAATGGTCTAAGATGTACTGAGTAGGTAACTAGGTTTAGTGCTCAAGTTTTAGTAAGTCATGACTACGACGTTGACTTCAATTCACATATTGAATATAATAAAGACACTTTGCTCAATGCTCTCCTAATGGTCCAAGATGTGTTGAGTTAGTAACTAGGTTTGGCGCCTCTTATTGGAAGGGTTAATCCCCCTTGATTGAAATTAGAAAATGTGTTGCATATTACAAATATTACCCAAATTAGAAAAGGAACTTTTTAAGGAAGATCCTAACAAACCCTGATGAACATGATTACGAGGAGACTAAAAGTGAATAATTTTTCTTTGTCAAACTCAAAACAATGCCATCGATTATGTGAGGATTTTCTTTATACTAGATAACAAATCATTAAATGAATAAAAATTGACAATTTGTTTAGGCATTCTTTGTTTGAAGTAAAGTAATTGGGTGTGAAATGAGAACTATTTTCTAGGTCATCTATTTATAGATATATACTTTTATTCTCCACATGAAGTAAAGGTTGTGATAGCGAATGTCTTTGCACTTCTAACTTAGTCAGAAGTTAAAACATAGGGTGAGTATCATACTTAGAAAAGTTTAGGATCTTTTGACTATTACCAGGAAACTGATAGGATTTATAAGAGTTGGGTCCATATCATATTAATTAATGGAGGGAACTTCTAAATTTATTTTGTTTGCTAGAGCAATTTGTGTAAATTTGGAGGTTGTTGGGTTCCTTGGACTAATTAATGGAGGGAACTTCTAATTTTTTGTTTGTTTGTTAAAGCAATTTGTGAAAATTTGGAGGTTGTTGGGCTTGTTACACTCTAGATTCTCTGGAGCGTACCCTATATTTTTTCACGAGATGTGACCACTCTGACACGCCCAAAGTGATGATTTTTTTGTATGTGGCCATGATGGTAT
The DNA here is from genome assembly GCA_000966675.3 of Picea glauca. Classification (NCBI taxonomy): domain Eukaryota; kingdom Viridiplantae; phylum Streptophyta; class Pinopsida; order Pinales; family Pinaceae; genus Picea; species Picea glauca. The sequence goes on from JZKD02S0469471.1 coordinate 288,820, forward strand.
GATTTTGATGTACAAGTGTTGATTAGAGGTTACCTGAATATCCTTAGGTGGACGGTCATGGCATGCCCTTTTAGTCTCCATTCTTAGGGTGTTTGGTTTTATTGCTCCGATTGACTATTCCTTTGGACGTGGTAACTCCCTCTGATATTGGACATTTATGTCTTGGGTAGGTATGCGGGCATTATGAGATGTATCTACTAGGGTACATACTTTATGGGGGCCCTAACTAACTTCTTATTTGCTTTGTAAAATGTGATTGCGCTTTGTAAGGGTTATTATATCTTGTGCTTTAACACACCTTACCCACATGGACCCTATCTTTCTTATGTATGTACCACACTTGGGCCTTTGGACACTATTCTACACATGATTATCCAGTTGCATGTTTTTTGAGGTAGTGTCACTTTTTTTGATACATAACACGGATTTTGAGGCATTCGTCACCCTCTTCGAGGCACAAATGAACTATTTTCATTCTCATGGATATCCTATTCGATCGCCATGTGTCAAAAGCTAGGATGCCCCCTCCTTTGGCATCTCTTTGAAGCAAATTTCTCACTAAAGGAGGGCTAAATTCGTTTGGGGGCACTTCAAGAGGACGTTGGGGCTATTTTGAGCCTAATTTGATGATGTGGAGGTCACATATGTGACTTGGCACTTGATGGAGATCACTTGGCACTTACCCTTTGATGTGGATGCAATTTATGATCACCCTTTGACTACTTGTGCAGAAATTTGAAGAAGCCATCGACTTTGGGGCCCTATTTTTGGGTTTGGGGTGAGGCCATCCCACTTTTTTGAGGCGGACGTTGAAGATGTAATGGCCAAGGAATATTTCTTGCCATGTTTTGAGGCCCCCCAAATCTTTTCCAAGTGGAACGTTGTACCAAAAAACTGAATTGACCCTCTTAGAAGGTTGATGTCATTTTTGTTGTTGGGGGTTTTATGACCCATTTTTTTACATGGAGGGTCACTCCCATGCTTCATGGAGGTGCCTTGACCTTACGTATGGACATGGTCAAACCTTGGAGACATATTTCAAGGATTTGTGGACACTACTTGAGCATTTTTTGGGCACATTTTGTTGAAGCCGTCATCTTAAGAGGGTTTTATTCATGTAAAAAATCATTTAATTGTAATTTGACTTAGTCTTCAAATTATGTGGATGACAAGTCATTTTTATTTGATCTCCTTAGGCTTATTTTAGGAAATAAATAATGGGAAGGAGTTGTGAGCATCATCTATAAATAAATACACTCCTTTCATTCCAAATGGTTGTGAATTGTTGGAGATTATTCTTGGAGCCATTTAATAGAATTCCCGTACTTGGTGTTTTCTTGGTGTCAATTCTTGGAGCTCTATCTTTCTTAGTTATTCTTCTTGGAAAAAATTTAAAGATTTGTGATTATTCAAGTTTCTACATAAACTAGCAAGATCGATCCATTGAGTAGTTATCAATTACTTGGAGGGAGGACGTCTAGGGTTTGTATCTCTTCCTTCTTCTCTAAAAGATTTGGTAAGTGCTTGTCTCGTCTTGATTAGTTCTATATGTTCCTTGGAAAAGGTTTCAAATATCATTTTCAAGTCTTTTGTTGATCTTGTTGGTGAAGACTATTCCCTTGGGGAAACCCTTCTTGTAGGGCATTGGTTATCATGGTTTGCTTTGATTAACAAGATAATACTAGCTGTGTGGCCCTATTCTCTAGTTTTAATCCATAAACGTGAATAATCGGTTTTTATAGGGGCTTACTTCTTGACCCCATAAAACCCGAGTGGAGATAAGGCTACTCCCTAACTCCCAACATTCACCAACCCAAAACCCGGAAAGCTTAATTATTTTCTTTTATGTTTCATAAAACACAAAAATGCATAAAAATATAAGATATAAACAATAAAAAATATTTATTTCATTCTCTATTTCAAAGTTAACGGTTTACTTCATTTTTCTAGACATATTTATCCAAGGGTTCGTGTTAAATTGATGATTTTCTAACCCTAGAAGGCAAATCGACCTTATTAGATTGTGCTTTATTGTTTTATCTAATGTTCGTGTGGCTGATTTTAAGGTTTATTCAATTTTGGAAATTAATTACAAAGGTAAAAAAATCAGAATTTGTAAAATCCTAGATCGAGGGTTTTTCTCTAAAGGTGAACTCTTGTTGATGATTGCAGCGTCGTGTGACATTCTCCAGGATACGTTCTCCTCTGTCATTGAGTTGAGTCGACCTGTGAGAGAGCCCAGTGTTGGGTGTGCCCATGTGATGGGGTGTATCGTTCTCCTCTGGACCGAGTTGAGTCGTTCCCCAGTGTTGGGTGTGCCCATGTGATGGGTGTATCATTCTCCTCTGTGTGAGAGTTGAGTCGATGTGGTCTCTTGCCTTTGTACTCCCGTGGACTCAATTGAGTCATACTTGAGATGGTACTCCAGATAATTCTCCTGTGGACTCAGTTGAGATAGATATCTGTTGAGTATGACGTCCCTGTGGCTGAGCACAGGTGGACATGTCCCTGGTGGCTAAGCACTAGTGGACGTGTGGATCCCTTGCTATATTGTCTAAGTGTAAGATTTACTTGTAACACTAATTATGATGTAAAGGGTACAAGTCGGCCCCACCATATGTGAAAGATAATTAAGGTTTATTGTAATAATTAATTGTATTTCTGAGTTATTGAGGTCGGCCCTGTTGTGCTAATAGACACAATTATTGTTGTGTATGGTCTTGTATAAATAAAGGTGATTTCCCCATTGAGGAAACACACACTTCACTTGTCATTTGGAAATTTCAGACCTACCTTTAAGGTTGAAGTGCACACATCTCTTGGGCGCTAGTTTCAAGGTTGTAGAAGCACCCTCTTGTGTGCATTAGGGTTTATGGTTGGGGGATCTTCTCTTGAGAATATAGCAAAGGATTGTTGGGTTTCCTTCCCTTGAGTAGAAGGGTTTCCTAGGATATTTTTTGTGTTCTTGTGCATGGTAATTCTTCTTGTGATCTTGGTTATTGCAGAACTTGTGTATGGTGTAGCTGCATTTGTTTATGGTTCAAGTACATGCTAAATGAAATAAACCTCATGCTTGAGCCTAGCATAGTGAAAATTCAACATGATATCAGAGCAGTTACTTGAAGAATATCATTTGCACAAGTTTGAAGGAAGGCTGTGGAGGTTGAGGGCTGATAGAAACTTTGCCGCTGGTATAAGAAAGGGGTCAGACCCCTGTAATAAAATTTAGAGCTAGCTGCAGGCCTATTAGCCTAGGTCGAGCCCTGGTTAAAGCAAACCGCAGTAGGGAGAGGCCCCTCTAAGGCTGTCGTAGAAGACCCTAACAACATACCTATAACAATTGCAAACAAGTAGAGGAGGGTCGACTGTCCAAGGATAGGGTGGATGCAGGCTTGGGGAGCAAGCCCAGCCACAGGCCTGGTTGAAGCCGCTGCAGCTAGAAGAACTCATAACTGCAGACCAAAAACGCAGACCTAAAACCGAACCTTAGAAAAAATTGCAGACCGATTTTTGTGTGCAGATCTGAGGAGGATAAGGCCAAGTCTCAGGCCTGTGTTAAGTGCTAATTTAAGTGTGCATAACTGAAGAGTAAAAGGGTGAATTTGTGACAATATTCTATGGTAGTTTTCTAAAGTATATTTCAAAAAAATTACATCAGATCTGAGGCATTTAAAGGGCTGTCCTTTTGAGAAAATTTGAGGTGCAGACTTGGCCGAAATTCTTGAGACTGAGAGGCCAAATCTCTGAAGTATCCCTAAAGCGAGTTTGTGGAACAGTTAAGATTCCTTCCGATCTGTATCTTATGCATTCAACCTAAATTACATATCTGTTTGAAGACCACAATTCTGATCTGGTTAGGCCAAGTTTGATCCTGTTCGTAGGCCAAGTTCCCGAGACAGTATGGCTGAAGTTGTCCTCTTGCTCCTCTCCTTCTGCTTAATGCACTCCTTGTAGAGTTTCTCCTCACAGAGTATTCAATAACTCGGTTTCTCCTGAACGCGACATGGAGTTCTTCTGTGCACACTTGCACTAGCTCAATGCCCACTTGGCAGAGTTTCGACAGAGTTCTCAGTAACTCTATTTCTCTGTGCTTCTTTCGCACAGTCCCCCCTCTAAGGTATTCGGTAACTTTGAGGTTTCTCTTGAACTTGTGATATCTCTGGTGCGCTGTCCTGACATGTTCTTTTCTAACTCCTTAGAGTTCATATGCACACTCCTTGCGCTGGCTATAGAATCTATGATGTTCTGTTGTGCACTCCTTGCACAGCCTAAAGAATCCAGAACGATATTACGAGACTCAATGAAGATAAATTAAATCTATCTTCCTACTGTAAATAAATCTTATCATATATCTACAACATTCATTCACGAAACACATAAACACCTGATATGCAGTAAAAAATGCTTTTCTATTATCTCTGTGCGTCTATATAGATGTTTAAAAAACTGCACTGTAACAGAGTTCCAATTCTCTCAATCTCTCTCTCTCTTAGAACTATTCTAAGAACTCCTAATTCTCCTAAGACTCTCTATCATTCTCTACCTATCTGCCTTATGAAATCTGATACAAGATCTCCTTACAAAAGAGGGGCTCTGCGAGCTCGTCCTCTCTCACCTAACCTCATCTATTACATTGAAGTTTCATAAATATTTATCCAGACTGGAATATGATCTGGGCCTACTACAAGTAAACTTTTAAATGAAATCCAACCACTACCTGTACAAAGGCATGGCCTGGCATTTACAACCTTACAACACAAAAATCCGTATAAGATTATTTCAAATTTCATTGCCTCTCCCTTTCTCCATTGCGCGTTTGCGTGCTGGCGCGTTTGCTGAGGTGGAACGATGCTCCTATGTCATACTACTCTGCTAGGAAAAACATGAGCTCCTACTCATGAGCTTCTCTTCTCCAGTGTTGAAATCCACCGGGATCCCAAATTCTCTTATGGAGTTGTCCTCTTGCTCCTCTCCAACTATGCTATCGCTGTTGTTGCTTCTTTTTCCTCTTCTGTTTCTTCCCTGCTGCTATGGTAGGCTCTCCTCTGCTTAGCTCCTCTTTGTTGACTGCTTCTGCTGACCTCAATATTAGCTTCCTGATCTCTTCTATCACCCTGTCCAACTGCTCCGGTGGTTGGCTCTATTAAGCCCTAATATTGGCTCATTACCCCTTAATTCAGGCATATTACATTAGTAATGTTATTTTATTTATGTCGGCTTTATTCCATTAGTTGTAATTATACCTCCTAGTCTCCTATATATA
>JZKD02S0469472.1:0-17293 GCA_000966675.3 Picea glauca
CCGTTTGGGTAAGTGAGTACATCAACTTCTCGGGGTCGTAACTTTTGCATACGATCTCCGTTTTAGGCGTGTGATAGCTCGTTGGAAAGGTATTATCGAGGAGATTCATTTTGGGAGATCAATCATGCCTTCAGATATCATTGAGAACCTCTATCTCAAAAAACCTTCATTTGGACCCTCAAAATGGCCCTAGAATTTAAAACCTGCTAAAAATAGTAAATTGCCAAAATGGCCAGAAAACTGTTTTGAGCCATTTGGAAATGGTGGGTGTCCACCGATATCCACCTGGATCAGCATGTCAATCGTTGTTTAATGAAAGTTGGAGTGTTATATCTGCAAGGATGTTTTCAGTTGCTAACACCTAACTGCATGGTTTATTACTTTAGAAAAAGTGAAGGGAATAATAATCTTAGGTGGAACAATGAGTTAAGAAACATAAGGACTATTCTGATATGAGTTTAGGCATACAGTGGGCATAATAATTTTACATGAAACAATAAGTTATGAAACACAAACTCATATTTGATATGGATGAATATGACTAGAGTAGCATAATTTAAACACAAATCTTCTCTTGCAAGGAATGCCTTCTCTGATGTTGTGCAAAAGCTTACAGGAGGAATTGGCTTCGTCAATGTAGTGGTAAGGATACATATATCTAAATATTCACCTCAACATTTGTTCTCTTCCTCTCCCTTTTTTTTTGTTGGAAACATTGTGAGTTCTTGTTCATTTGTCCTTCATATTTCTCTCCTTGCAGTGCCCATCAATCAGAGTACAGTATATAACAACATTAGACTCAATGCCTTTTTGTAGCATCTCATCATAAACCTCAAGGGATTCCTTCATATTATCCGTTTTGCAGTATCCATTCATCATAGCACTATATGTAAACAGATTAGGAGCCACATCAAGAGCCTGCATTGATTTAAACAGGTCACTTGCATCTTGCATCTTGTCTCCCTTGCATAGACCAGATATTAGAATGGTGTAAGTGACAATAGTGGGAACAATCTTATTCGTTTTCATTTCATGGAATAATGAAAGGATTTCTGCAGCTTACCTTCCTTGCAGCTAGCATTAATCAAGATATTGTAAACATAAACATTGGGATGAAGACCACTAGAAACCATCTTTTCATACACACTCCCAACCAGGTCTACTCTATCCATTTTGAACAATGCGCTGAGAAGGGTGTTACAGGCATGAACCATAGGCATAAATCATCTACAGCGCATCCTATAGAATACATCAATGGCCTCCTAGAATAAACCCTTTTGAGCACATGCAATTATCAGTACATCAAACACAACATAAGTGGTATTTTTGTTATTATTATTAGTATAATTCTTCAGAGGCATGTTAAGGGCATCGAACACTTTCACATGAGCATTGTCCGGCTCATTTTTTTTCCAGTAAATTCAATGAACTCTTGCATCAGAACTCTGGCTCTAATGAACCTGTCGGCCTTGGTGACGATATGAATAATTTTAGAATAAGTTTGAGTTGTGTGGTTGAAACACTTATGTTTCCGTGCCCAGTTAAAAAGGCCAGAGCCTTTGTGGGATTCTTGACATATGACAACACTTGTAGGACAGGAATAGGGTTTACTTCATCATCGACTCTATTTTCATTCAGAACGGTTTCCCAACAGCTACTTCATGTGACTGTTTTACAAATATTAGCGATGGATTTTGTCTTGTTTTACGACGGGAGTGCTAGTAGGCTATGGCGGGGCTGTTGTCCACACCTCTCCCTGAACATCTCTAGTAGTCGTGCGTGACCCATTTACTCCATATGTGATTCTGGTCGGTAAGCTATCATCAGCCTACATCATCAACAAATCATGTCAGAATATATCCATATCATATCATCTAATCAGATGCGCTAATATCATAGAAAAAACAATCAAACCCCAATGGTACACTCCCTGACTCGATCCAGAGTCCAAGGGGTTCCATCGATGCCTTTGCATCCTCGAGGTCCAAAATCCTGCACACTCAGTGAAACTGAGTCAATAGCGCTTGTCTATGTCAATGTAGTAAAACAACATGTCATCAACCCATAACGCCTCATAATCAAAATCAAAAGTTTTAATAGCATAATAATCTAGATCACTTGCGAGAAAGTGTCCTCAAAGAATAAGTTCGTTCAGTGCACCAGAGCGAGATGTTACATCAACCATGTACCCAACATGTACCTCAACCAAAATCCCTCATCAATTTCATCATCCAAATATGATTTGTAACTTTGTAATAGAACTGGTGTATATGAGCACATACCTTCAAGAGACTAGCATTTTCATCAAACTTTTCTTTAGTCTCACATGACTAGTTTTAGATTAGTCAACAACCCTAACTTGAAATAATCATAACTATGTACCTGTAATAAATAAAGATATGAAATTGATACACAATTTTCTTCAGTGTGTTTTATGCAATTCTTCCAGGTGTCACTACTTGGAACCTCTCAGAAAAGGAGTTATAGCAAAAATGACATACCTTGTTGAATTATGGCTTATTCTAGAGAGAGACCTTGTAGAGCATGCCTTGCACAGAATATTTCTTGAATTGATCTGAAAATTTTACATATCATACTACATAATTTAATCTAACCAAAACATTTGGTCTTATTGAATTTGAATCTATTATGAATAATTTATGACGTTTTTACCCGAAACACATGTTTTAGACTAGTTTCAGGACTAGCCACAAACCCTATTTTCCACGTAGTGTAACTCCAAAGATACAATGACCCACAAGCTGAATTTGTTACCACAGATACTTGGATATGTTTCCTCAATGGTATATAAATTTCACGCTCTGAATCATTCTAGAAAAAACATTATTGCGAAAATGGTGAGATGACCTGTAAATAACATACCTTAGAAAGCATCATCAAAATAATTTAACCTTCCTTGAATTTCAGCCTTATTTTCTTCACCTTCCCTCAGAAATTAGGCTTATATATCCTTTGGTTACCTCAAAAACCTATAGATATTCAATATGCTCAAGTGTGATGCTTTGTTTCCCCTAGTTTGTAAATATAACTATAAATGGCCAAAAGACTATGGCAAACTTTATATGTGTGAATATTGATTCGATGGACCTTTGTTTGAAAGGTAAGTGAATGTGAACCTAATTATTTACTAAGAAAATGGACAAGTTTTGCATGACTAATGGAAGGGGGGTGTACTTAGAAATACCACGAATTCTATATGGAGAGGGAGTGAAGGGGACCAAAAATGGTTGTGTTAACCTTCACCAAACCAATGCTTACTAGATTTAATTACTCAGGACATAACCATCCTCTAACCCAAAAATGAATTACAGTCAGGCTGGTGGGTGAGAAGACCTCCTCAAGAGTTAATGACGGATGGGGTATGTAATCACTCATCCGTAAGGCTTCCAGACTTGACCACTAACTGGGAATTCAGGCCACACACGACCCTGTTGAAAGAAGCGAGAAGGGAAGGTGTGGTGGGGAGAAGGGGAGAACATGCCTACGAAGAGTGCAGAGACAAAAATTAAATCTCAAGGATTCAAGGAAGAATGGAAATACTAAGCGTTCAGGACACCAAAAATGATAGAGAAGGTTATGATACAAGTTGATAAACGAGGCTAGTCCTCCTTGCTTGGTATCGTGTAAACCATTCCCATGATCCTGCGAGAAGAGGATAGTAACCTCTGTCCCTGTTGTGGCTTAGCAAGAAGAAAATATTGTGTTGCAGAGCATTGTGGTATAGCTCGGGGGTGGCTAGTGGTAAATCCGTTTGGAGTGACTGAGCCAACGGTTGGTTGGAAATGGGCACCCCTTCCAGTAGTCGCTTCACATTGTCTGATTCTGATAAGTCTTTTCTCAGCCTTAATTTTTGAGTTAGAATGATGAATGATTTCTTGGTTTTTACACACACACACACACACACATATATATATATATAGGCATGTATGAGCATCTCTGTGTGAAATGGCTATGTTATGCATATGCTTCCATATCCTTGGGAACTTACACTTCCCACTGATAAACTGTATGCCTAGCTTCACTCCAAAGGGATTCCTGGACATAAGTCATAAAATGGTAGAGATAGGAAATATCATGTAGACCTGAAACCACCCATCTGAGGAGAATACTTTCCCTTGACCCCCTTGCCATGTGAATTTCCAGACCCAAATCCCTAACTCGTTCAAGATGAGAACTCAGGAAAATAGTGATAGGAAAATACCGAAAGAGAAAGGTTTTCCTTGTCTTAAGGACGGATGGATGAGATCCATCCGAAAGGAGCCAAGGGTTGTCATGGCCATTGGCTATGGGAAAGAGTGCGATATTTAACCCCTCTAGCCCCTCAGATCTACGAGTTATGAGTTCACATATCAGGAATATTATGGGTTGGTATGACCAAAACCTCCAAAGCCCAAAGTCACAAAGTAATGTGGACCATTGATCTATGGATCCTTCGGGACACACCTCAATCGTTGTACCTACGAGTTCAGAGTTCGTGCATAGGGAGAGAACAGACCCCATTCGTCGGATCTATGCACGGAGGACCATAGCCGTGAGATCCAGAGGAAAGTGCACGGGGTGAAACCCTTTGAAAGTGCATAGGAGAGTGGACTTTTGTGAAGTCCTGAAGTTTTGAAGTTAATTGGAACCATCCATTGTCATAGGACAGACAGAAGCAGATCCGAGAGTTCAAGGATTTGGACCTTGGAATATTTGCAAGGAGCAGAGGAAAATACCCAAGGAGCTTGGAGCCACAACAATACTAGTCGTTCATCGAGAAGGGACACGTGGCGAGAGATCAACATTTTGTTGACTTGCAACTCGGGAAGTCAGAGATAGAAGTTGTGAGAACTCACAAATTCTAAGTTCGTGATTTGATCGCAACCATCGATCAAAGAGAGGGTGTGGACCGTTGATTGTCCAAGGAGATATAGGGGATCGGGAGAAGAGAGGTGAGCGACCCTCCAACTTCACGAAATGGGAAGTCCCAATTCGCAAAGAGTTGATCTAAGATGTTGGGTTACAGGAGATTTTGGACCGTTGATCTGACATCGAGAGTTCGGATTTCAAGATTCCAAGGAAAGTAGACGAACTGATTTCCACCTTCATGATATGAAAAGTCCCAAAGCGCTTGAGGGTTGGGCCTAAAGTCATAATGGGGGGGGGCTCACATGGATAGAGGTTAAGGAACAGAGGTAGCACTGGGCTAGGCTCTTAGATTAGGAGTTTGGGAGTCGGGTGAGTCAAGGTTGGCTAGTATGTGAATACCCGACGACATAAGTCATGAGGCGCCTTTTAGTTAGGCTTATGGTCACGGGTAGTGGTCATGTGGAGGAGGCTTGTGCCTGGTGCTTGTTCGTGCGGGAAAACAAAAAATGAAAATTTAGAGGCTTTACACTATAGTAGCCCCTTCAAAGGGGCAGGTGTGTTAAAATTGGTATCAGAGCATGGTTACAACACTTCGCCTGTTTGGACTCATGGACGAGTTGCGTAAAGACCACATTAAGGGGTTTAAAGGGAGATATCCTACCTTACTCCCTCCCTAAAAAGCCTGGTTAAGACCTTATTATATAAAATAATGACAACTTACTGTTGTGTGTGTATGTATTTAATAAATGTGAATTATCTATTGGTTATGAACTAATATAGTGTTATCTAACAACAAGTGTTTTTTCTGCACTCAAGTGGTCGATCAACCACGGGAAACTGCAATCATATAGAATGGTGACACACCATGAAGTGGGGGATGGCTCCCACAATAGAGACGAATATTCTGGCAAGAGGAGGACGATAGAGACCCCTCTATATATGACTGAGACTGTGAGGAGTCTCATGACCGAATTACAGAGCTACAAGGCCGACAACGAGAGATTGATAAAAGAGCAAGATAAGAAAACAAAAATTAATGCAGTCTTGCTGCAGAGTTTATCTGACATACAAATACAACTGGAGCATGGACCTCACAATATTCATGTGGACTGACGACAGACAAAGAGGATTCAAAGTCCACCTAAGAAATGGAAACATGGCCCCTTAAGTGATCGCACTAGGAGGAGTACCTCGAGAAAGGTCCAACCTGGAGATAGAGGACAAAGGTTGGATGAATCCTCTGGAAATGAAACTAGTGACTCAGAGGGATATTCGAGTAGTAGAATCAGTTCACATTCTCAAAGAAAACGAAAGAAACGAAAGCATTCCAAAATTCATAATCTAGAAGAATTCAGGAAGGCCAAACCACCCTCTTTCGACGGTAATATTAATAAAGGAGAGGAGGCGGAGGCCTGGTTTCTTGGACTAAAAAGGTATTTCAGAGTCCATGAATTCTCTGAAAACTTGAAGGCCCAAGTAGCCACTTCCAACCTGAATGGAAAGAATTCCATTTGGTGGGAATACCTTAAGAATGTGAAAGGGATTCATGAAGAGGACCTATCTTGGGAACGGTTTGAGAAATACTTTAGGAAGAAGTATCTGTCGAAAAAATATTTCGACAAGAAGACTAAAGAGTTCTATGAACTCAAGTTGGGGCAACTCACCATAGAGGAATATGTCAGCAGATTCCTTGAGTTGTTGAGGTATGTACCCTACATAAAAGTGAAAAAGGAAAAGGTGCAACGATTTATCAGTAGGCTACCTAAGGACTATCAGAACAAAATTGATTTTGATGATCCAAAGACCCTACAAGACACTATCTGAAAGGCAAGATATTGTTATGAACAACTTGGGCTTCAGACAAAACCTCGCGAATGATGGAAGCAGAAGAATAGATCGGGGTTCTAGAAAAAGGGGTTTAAACCCCCAAGATTTAAAAACTATAAGAAGGATTCAAGGATGATATTTCCTACCCGAAGTGTACACCAACAGAATTTCCCCTCCTAGAGCATAAATAAACCTTTTGGATCAACCCTAGGAAAGGTTGATAACCGAAAGAAAGAACGCTTGAAATGTTGGGGTTGTGGAGAAGAACATCTACTAAGGGATTGTCCGCACAGACAACAGAACAATAGGAGAATTTACAACATCCAAGAAGCTACCACCATCAATGATGTGGTCATGAGTATGTCACGAATTTATGCAGTTGCGGATAATAAACAAACCAACCACCAAGCTTCAGTGGTGGAGATGGAAGGTATGATTGCCAACCATCTATTATCTATTTTAATTGACCCTGGTTCAAATTTGATTTATGTGGCCCCTCATGTTGTTGATAAGTGTAAATTACAGCCACATAAACATACTAAGCCATGGTTGGTACAGTTAGCCACTGACACCAAAATAAAAATAGTGGAGGTCATACTAGCTTGCCAATTCATTGTGGATGGATTACCCACCCAAGCTAACCTTAACATACTTCCCCTAGGATCGTATGACCTGCTGATTGGTATGGATTGGATAATTGCATATAAAACTAAGATGGATTGTTACCACAAAACCTTAGAATGTGTAAATGAAGAAGGGAGAAAGATAACCCTCCAAGGGATTCAGAAGCTTGTCTTAGTGAGATGAATATCAACCCTTCAAATAAAAAAGTATTGCAGAAATGGATGTCCTCTATATGAAATACAGGTGCTAGAATCTGTTGAGGATGACAGACGTAGCCTAGAAGACCACCCCATACTAAGATACTATAGAGATGTGTTTCCAAAAGAGGTATCAGGTCTACCTCTGAGAAGGGACATTGACTTCTCAATAGAACTTGCACTTGGAGTGGTACCAATATCTAGGACCCCCTATAGGATGAGTACACCCGAGCTAGTTGAACTCAAACTACAACTAAAAGAAATGATGGAAAAAGGCTACATCTGGCCTAGCGTGTCTCCATGGGGAGCACCAGTCATGTTTGTGAAGAAGAAATATGGTACATTCCGACTGTGCATAGATTATAGACAACTCAATAAGGTAACCATAAAGAAAAAATACCCCTTACCCAGAATTGATGACTTGTTTGATCAATTGGGGGGTGCTACCATTTTCTCAAAGATTGACTTGAGATATGGATGCCATCAAGTCCGAATCAAGGATGAAAATGTCCACAAAACCACCTTCAGGACAAGATATGGTCACTACAAATTTGTGGTAGTACCATTTGGATTAACCAATGCCCCTTCCACCTTTATGTCCTTGATGAACAATGTACTCATCAAATTCCTAGACAAGTTTGTATTGGTTTTTATTGACGATATCTTAATCCACTCCAAGAATAGAGAGGAACATGAGAAACATCTTAAACTTGTACTTCAAGTGATAAGAGAGCATCAACTCTACACCAAATTTAGCAAGTGTGAATTTTTCCAGAAGAAAATACAGTATTTGGGCCATGTCATATCTGAAGAAGGGGTAGCAATAGACCCTAACAAGATCAGATCCATCATGGAATGGCCTACCCCAAAGGATGTTTTAGATATCATATCCTTTATGGGTTTAGCAGGATACTATAGGAGGTTTATAAAAGGGTTTTCCAAGATTGGTTGTTCAATCACTTCCCTCCAGAGGAAGAGGGTTAAATTCATTTGGACACTAGAATGTGAAGAAAGGTTTCAGTCACTAAAACACCTTCTAACCCATGTGCCCATGCTAAATATCATTGATCCTAATAATGACTTCCTCATGTGCACAAATGCCTGTAAGGAGGGACTCGGAGGAGTCCTTATGCAAGAAGGAAGCATAGTTTGTTATGAATCTTGAAAATTGAATGAACACGAAGTCAAACATGTAACCCATGATCTAGAGTTGCCTGTCATAGTGCAGGATTTGAAAATGTGGAGGCATTACCTCATGGGTAGGAAATTTTTACTTATGACATACCACTGCAGATTTCGACACATGTCTGACAAACCAAAACTCAATGTTAGACAAGGTAGGTGGATGGCCCTCCTTAGCAAGTTTGATTTCGAAATCAAACATATCAAAGGAAAGGAAAATAAGGTGATTGATGCCCTTAGCAGAAGTATGAAAACAATTCACCTGGTAGCAGTGAGCACCTACGAGACAAATGTCAGGGAAAGGGTCAAGAATGCATAAGAAACATATGCATTCTTCCAGACCGTGACCTCATACCTGGAGAAAGAACCAGCAGGTTTAAAGTATGAAGGATACTAGATGCTAGATGGAGGTCTTCTGACTTACCGAAACAAGATGTATATTCCAAGTTGTGATGTCTTGAAGAGATTCATAATGGACAAATTGCACAAGAGACCATACACCGGCCATCCGGGCTATCAGAAAATGGTCACGACCACCAGGAAACAATTCTATTGTCCTGGATTGAAGAAAGACATAGTTGAGTATTTAGCTAAATGTATAAAATGTCAGCAAGTTAAAGTAGAACACCAGCACCCAATAGGATTATTACAACCTCTACCAATCCCGGAATGGAAATGGGAGACCATCTCCATGGATTTCATCACTGTATTACCAACATCGGCTAGGAAGAATGACGCCATCATGGTAGTGGTGGATAAATTGATCAAGTATGCTCATTTTATTCCTGTCAAATTGACTTGCAAGGCAATAGATATTGCCAACATATTCATGAAGGATATATCCAGACTACATGGCATCCCTAAGGAGATCATGTTTGACAGAGACACAAAATTTACTTCAAACTTTTGGAAATCCTTGATGGTTGGCCTGGAGACCAAATTATTGTTTAGCACAGACTATCATCCTCAAACCGATGGACAGATGGAAAGAGTAAATCCAATATTAGAAGAAATGTTGAGGATGCATGTAATGCATCAACCTAAAAGGTGGGAAGATTACCTGCCACTGGTGGAATTTGCCTACAACAACAACTACCAAGAATAACTAAAGATGAGCCCTTTCAAAGTCTTTGATGGTAGTTCGTGCAACACTCTAGTCAGTTGGAGTAATCCCTTGAACATAATTACGATTGGACCCGACATGTTGAAATAAATGGAACAACAAGTGATTCAGTTAAAGAAAAATCTAAAAATCGCTTAGAATAGATAGAAATGTTATGCCGACAGAAAGAGAACCCCCAGAGAATTCAAGATGGGATACCGCGTCTATCTCAGAGTTAGGCCCAGGAAAATTTCCCCAAGGATGGGAGCTTGTGCCAAGTTGGCACCCAAGTATTATGGACCTTTTGAAGTTTTAGATAGAGTTGGACCTATAGCCTACAAGCTAGCACTTCCTCCCATAGTAAAAGCACCTAATGTTTTGCATGTTTCATTGCCGAAGATATATGTACATGATTCTAATCATATAATTCACTAGTCTGTGATCCAGGTGGAACCAGAGGGATAATTCCTACCGGAACCTCAATGCATACTAGATAGGAAGGAAACCCCACTCAAGAACTGAACCATTGCATAGGTCAAGGTGTTGTGGAAACACTTTGGACCAGATGAGGCCACATGGGAAATGGAGGATGCCATGAGACATGCATACCCATTTTTATTCACTTTTGTACATACAAGACATGTTAATAGATAGAACATCGAGGACAATGTTCCTTTAAGGAGGAGGGAATTGTGACGCCCTGTTTCCCCCAGTTTGTAAATATAACTATAAATGGCCAAAAGACTATGGCAAACTTTATATGTTTGAATATTGATTCGATGGACCTTTATTTGAAAGGTAAGCAAATGTGAACCTAATTATTTACAAGAAAATGGACAAGTGTTGCATGACTAATGGAAAGGGGGTGTACTTAGAAAGACCAAGAATGTTATATGGAGAGGGGGTGAAGGGGACCAAGAATGGTTGCGTTAACCTTCACCAAACCAGTGCTTACTAGATTTAATTGCTCAAGACTAGAACCATCCTCTGACCCATAAATGAATTACAGTCAAGCTGGTGGGTGGGAAGACCTCCTCAAGAGTTAATGAGGGATGGGGTATGTAAGCACTCATTTGTAAGGCTTCCAGACTTGACCACTGACTGGGAATTTGTGCCACACTCAACCCTTCTGAAAGAAGCAAGAAGGGAAGGTGTGGTGGGGAGAGGGGGAGAACATGCATGTGAAGAGTGCAGAGATGGAAATTGAATCTTGCGGATTCAAGGAAGAATGGAAAGACTAAGCATTCAGGATACTGAAAATGGTAGAGAAGGTTATGATACAAGCTAATAAACGAGGCTAGTCCTTCTTTCTTGGTATCGTGTAAACCATTGTCAAGATCCTGCAGGAAGAGGAGAGTAAACTCTGTCCCTGTTGTGGCTGAGCGAGAAGAAAATGTTGTGTTTCATAGCATCGTGGTCTAGCTCGGGGGTGGCTAGTGGTAAATCCATTTGGATTGACTAAGCCTATGGTTGGGTTGAAACGGGCACCCCTTCCAGTAGTCGCTTCACATTGTTTGATTCTGATAAGTCTTTTCTCGGCCTTAATTGTTGAGTTAGAATGATGAATGATTTCTTGGTTTTTACACATCTATATATAGGCATGTATGAACATCTCTGTGTGAAATGGATATGTTATGCATATGATTCCATCTCCTTGGGAACTTACACTTCCCTCTAATAAACTGTATGCCCAGCTTCACTTTGGAGGGATTCCTGGACATAAGTCATAAAATGGTAGAGATAGGAAATATTGTGTAGACCTAAAACCACCCATCTGAGGAGAATACTTTCCCTTGAACCCCTTGTCGTGTGAATTTTCAGACCCAAATCCCTAACTCGTTTGAGGTGATAACTCAAGGAAATAATGATAGGAAAATATTGAAAGGGAAAGATTTTCCTTGTCCGAAGGATGATCGAACGAGATCTGTCTGGAAGGAGCCAAGGGTTGTCATGGTCATTGGCTATGGGAAAGAGAACAGAAGTTAACCCCTCTAGCCCCTC
The DNA here is from genome assembly GCA_000966675.3 of Picea glauca. NCBI lineage: Eukaryota > Viridiplantae > Streptophyta > Pinopsida > Pinales > Pinaceae > Picea > Picea glauca. Next base: position 11,803 of record JZKD02S0469472.1, read on the forward strand.
GGATCTTCAAGTTCTGAGTTTGCCTATAGGGAATATTATGGGTTGGTGCGACCAAAACCTCTGAAACCCGAAGTCGCAAAGTAACTTGGACCGTTGATATATGGATGCTTCAGCACCCACCTCGACCGTTGTACCTTCAAGATCAGAGTTCGTGCACGGGGAGAGGACAAACCCCATTCATCATATCTATGCACGGAGGACCATAATTGTGACATCCAGAGGAAAGTGCACAAGGTATAAAGCTTTGAAAGTGCACAGGAGAGTGGACTTTTGCAAAGTCCCAAAGTTTCGAATTTAATCAGAACCGTCCATTGTCAGAGGAAAGGCGACAACAGATACGGGAGTTTGAGGATTTGGACCTCGGAAGATTTGCAAGGAGCAGAGGTGAATACTTGAGGAGATCAGAGCCACAACAATCCTAGTCATCCGTCGAGAAGGGACATGTGGCGAGAGATCAACATTTCATTTACTCGCAACTCAGGAAGTCAAAGATAGGAGTCATGAGAATTGGCGAAGTCTGAGTTCGTTATTTGATCACAACCATCGATCAAAGGGAGGGTGTGGACCATTGATTTTCCAAGGAGATATCGGGGATCGGGAGAAGAGAGGTGAGCGGCCCTCTAACTTCGCAAAATGTGAAGTCTTGATTCGCAAAGATTTTATCTAAGTTGTTGGGTCGCGAGAGATTATGGACCGTTGATCTAACATCAAGAGTTCAGATTTCGGGATTATGAGGTAAGGAGATGGACTAATTTCCACCTTCGTGATACACAAATTCCCGAAGCGCTTGAGGGTTGGGCCCCGAGTCATAACAGGGGGGGGTCACATGGATAGAGGTTAAGGAATGGAGCTAGCACTGGGCTAGGCTCTTAGCTTGAGATTTTTGGAGTTAGGTGAGTCAAGGTTGGCTCGTATGTGAATACCCGACAACATAAGTCACGAGTAGTGGTCACATAGAGGAGGCTTACGCATGGTGCTTGTTCGTGCGAGAGAAAACAAAAAAAATTAGAGGCTTTACACTATAGTAGCCCCTTCAAAGGTGCGGGTGTGTTACATCAAGTGTGTACTAAAATGAGAGAGCCTTGCCTCTTATTTATACTCTCCAAGTAGCTTCCTTAAAAACATCTTCTAGGTCACTTTGCCCACTTTCCTTATTTTAGGGTTAACCCACTTCTAATTTCTCCATTAAATTTATTATTTTAAATAATTTATTTTGTATTCACTTTGAATTATAAAACACTCATCACTTCACTTTATTATTTACCTTCTAAAATTTCTTAAACCACTTTGATTACTTTGACCTTTTGGGGCTTCTAGATGACATATGAGGGTCCTCCACCTTTGTAAGGCCATAACTCTCAAACCGTGAGGAGTTATCTGACGTTCTACATACCACTAGAAATGGAATGAAATACAATATCCATATAGAATAGTATTACCTACAAATATATAAAAACTCATACCATTATCCATCAAACAAACCTGGGTTCTCCAACTTCTCATAGCCATAACTCTCTAACCGTGAGGAGTTATGTGACGTTCCACATACCACCGGAAATGGCATGACAAGAACTATCCATATAGGATAGTTTAACTAAAAAATTCACTGACCTTAATCTCATTATTCCAGAAATAAGCATGGGTTCTCTAACCATACTTCTAGGATAACTTGATCCACAAAGTGTCTTCCCGTGAGGGCTTTCACCATAAGGGGATCAATTTGGAGTTCATCCATTTGTACTTATTATCAACCATGACAAGACAATAATGAGTCATATTTACATCAAACAAACTTGGTTCCATTACCCAAACCTTTGTGCTACTAGAATTCTCTACCGGATTTTCTCCAAGGGTTGACATCAATCTACAATATCACTCTCCAATAGTTGACATCAATGACAACCAAAAATCCATACCAACTATCCATCGACCTAATCCAACTATCTGACAATCTCCCTCTTTGGCATTGATGGCAACACCAACATTGATGGCAACACTTAGTCATGATAACATTCATGCTTATGCTCTTTATCAATGTTTCTATCTCCCCCTTTGACATCAATGTCAAAGGGTATCTCCCTTTGGGGATGCTCCCCCTATCTACGTGCCTTTGATTTTTATTTGTGTTTGTAATCCTATGATTACTCTCTTTCCCTTCATATGAATAATATCTCCTCCTTTGACAAAGGGTATCACTCTGAAGTCATATCACTCATTCTTCCCTTGTGACAATTGCTCCCCTTGGAAACGTGCCTCTATGCTCTCTCTCCAATTCTTTTACCTTTCCATCTGATAAATCTCTCCCCCTTTTTCATATTTATGGTGCTTCCTCATGTACATCTAAGACATATAATATGCGCATTCAAAAGTATTCCTTTTGGAGTAGAAATTACTCCTAGTCTCTGGTGAAGATACTCAAGGGATTCACATGGAAGCAGTTTTGTAAAGATGTATGTCACTTGTTCTTTTTTTCCCACATATTCAACTCTGATGTTATTCTCTACAATGCGTTCCCATAGAAAGTGATACTTGATTGGAATGTGCTTCGTCTTGGAGTGCATCGCCGGGTTTTTTGAGATATTGATGGTGCTTGTATTATCACAATAGATTGGAATGGGCTCATCATACTTAACCTGTAGATCTGTCAAAGTTTGTTTCATCCAAAGAACTTGTGTACAACATGTTGATGCTGCAATATACTCTGCCTTGGTTGTAAATAGAGATACTGATGATTATTTCTTACTTAGCCATGATACTAAACACTCACCCAAGTAGAACACTGCTCCACTGGTGCTTCATCAATCATCAATGCAACCTACCCATTCTGCATCTATGTAGGTAATAAATGATAGATCCTTTCCTTTTGAATACCATAATCCAAACTCTTATGTTCCTTTGAGATATCTAAAAATCCTATTCACTACTAATACATTTGATTCCTTTGTTGTTGCTTGAAATCGTGCCACCTGTCCAACTGCCTGCATTACATCTGGTTTGGATGTTGTCACATATAGTAAGCTACCAATCATTGACATGTATTTCCTCTGGTCTATAGACTTTGAATCATCATCTTTTCTCAACTTGCAACTGGTTTGCATAGGAGTGGTAACTAGTTTGCAATCTTCCATTCCGAACCTCTTTAGCATTTCTCTGATATACTTAGTTTGAGAAATAAAAATTCCTTGGTTTCTTTGACATATATGAAGACCTAAAATAAGGATAGTCCTCCAAGTAATGACATTTCAAATTCATTATGCATATCCTTTGCAAGTTTCTGGCTTAACCTGTCATTAGTACTTCCAAAACAATATCATCAACATAAATTTAAATTAATAAAATATTATCTTGAGTTACCTTGATGTAGAGGTTGTTGTCTATGCTTCATCTCCATAGTTCATAAGGAGTTTTGTCATTGTTGTTTCTGAGCATTACTCTATTTTGAATGTGAATTGATGTATGCATTGCATGTGTCCAAAAAATATCTGTCAATTTGGAATCCATTAGCATTGTTCAAGCCATTTCCTATGTAATTATAATCCATTATGACAATGTTCCTTTTTCTTTGAACCACTCTCTGAACCAATCTATGAATCCATGYTCTCGTCCACTATCAAATAYATGTCCAAACCTGCTAAGTGTTCTTATGAATCCATCTMTGTCCAYACTGTCCAAGACTCTACTTGTGCAACTCTCCATAATRMTGACTCRTTTATMACTATACTATCTTGAAGTCTTGATTAATCTATCAAAYTRTACTTCTGCTAACTGATTKCTCTRAATCTRTCTTCTCAAACTTTGCAAGATGCTCGAAGGATGGTTMTTTGGTCTRTCAYARCTATCGCATAGACTCTCCCTATCTAATATSCATATTACTTGGGATTCTCTAAGCCATATGGCTCAGAACAATTCTTKCTCTGATGTGTATTCATCATCATCTTCATTGGTAGATTCATTATCTCTCYRAGCTYTGACTTCTTTCTTCYTGTCTGTGGATTCATCTTTCACTACAATACCTGAAAGTACAATATCTTGAACCTRTTCCTTATTTACMTGTCCTTCCTTTCTTTCAGTTATTTTCCAAACCTTTTTGTATCTAACATCTTTCCTTTTCTTTGTAGAATTTTCTTCATCTCGTTTTATTGCCAATATTGCGATCTTTGGTACCTGGTCTTTGTTCACATGTTCTTCCTGTTTTCTTTCATACTTTCTTATATCTTATATCAATATTCTCTTTCATGGAAGTATTGATCATGCTTCAACAATCAATGGCTATGTGTCATAGTTATGACATTTGTAACACTCAATGTTACATGCGACCACATAAGCACTTCTTGCTTAAACATTTCTTTTATAATCCCTGCAATATGCAACCTTATGTCCAAAGTTAGTACAATAAAAACAATTACCATAAAATAAATTTGCATACCTGGGAGTGAATGATCTTCTTTGTGGTGTAGTCCTTATAAATTTTTGCCTTGACTGATCATGATCATGATTGAAGCTTCTTTGTGGCTTGAACATTGATGGTCTTCTTGAAGATGTATCTTCAATAGTTTTCTTAGATTCTGGTTGACCATGATTCATTCCTTTGAGTACTTTTGCATAACTCTTTTTTATTTTCTTCATTCTTCTTTTCTAGCAACCTAGAGTGTTTCTCTTCATTCTCTATAACTGATGTGGATGTTTCTGTCTCTTCAACATTCTTGTTGAGCTTGACGATTTTACTTCTCAATGTGACAACTTCTTCTTCAAGCTTCTCCACCTCTTCTTATTTCTTCATTATCTGAGACTTCATGACTTCTTCTGTTATTTTCGATTCTATAAGCTGAATTTTTAATGTGAAGGTGAAATCACAGAGGTGGGTAACACTTTCGTGACAATTGGATCTCTAAAATTCCGAAAAACGTGTTTTCAGCCGAAATAATATTATTTTTCGGCTGAAAGATATTTTTTTCGGCCGAACTAGTTTTCAGCTGAAAAGTGGAATGTCAAATCGAACGATACATTGAAAGCACCCTCGATTTGCGTGTAAAAATTTAGTCGGACGGATTTTTTTCCATCCGACAATATGTTTTCGGCCGAAAGATATTATGGTCGAAACAATCTATCGACCGAAAAATTATTCGGCCGAACAATCTTTCAGCTGAAAGATATTTCAGTCGAACAATCTTCCGGTCGAAAGATTGTTTATATATCAACCACATGTCGATTTTGGAATGTTTTTCTAACTTTTTTGGCGTCTGTGAGCTATTGTGAGTGAGGTCCGTGAGCTATTGTGAGTGAGGTTTGTTTGGTGCAACGGTCGTGTTGGCAAGCGGTCAAGGTGGCGAGTGGTCAGTGTGAGCGTAGGGGTGGCACAACAGTCGTGTTGGGGAGCGGTCGACGAGTTTCAGGTATTTATCCCAGTTTTAGTTTTAGTTTTTAATTTTAAATTCTAATTTGTATTTTAGTTTTAGTTATAATTTTAGTTTTTTATTTTAATTTTTAATTT
>JZKD02S0469527.1:0-13124 GCA_000966675.3 Picea glauca
TCTTTGTGACAAGCTACTTGTGGTGGCACCTATGTTTTAGAGGGGCCTTTGATTGACTATGCTTGAGTAATGAGAATGTTCCCCTTTAAGATATTTATCCAAGATGTTTGATTTCAAATAATTTACATGTGAATGGATGGAATCCTTCAACCAAATGAATCATCAACTGATGATTAAAGTTTTGGGGTTGTCAAAGAGTTAATCATTCACAATAATTCAACTCCACAATAAGCCTTGCTAGATTTTGGCATCCCTTATAGGTTTATTGTTAAATTTTCCTCCTTYGCTATGASTGGTAATAAATCTGGAGGTTACAAGACTTGGTAAGTGTTACTTGATTGTGTTATGACCCAATGGGGGAATACATGGGGTTAAATGTGTATGATATGACCCCAAGGGGGGAAAATATGGGGCTAAATGTATATTTAATGCATAAATATATATGTAATAGGGTCAGATTAATAGTAAAAGGGCCTCATGTGTGTTGTGTGAATAGGTATATATAGATATCATGTATTCATTATTAGAGACATGTGAATTGTGATGTGTGAATGTATTTGGCTATGTGGAGGAGGTGATTTGTGATGTATAAAGGTATTTTGTTATTTGGAGGGGGTTCCCTTATTATTTAAAGGAGTTATTGTGTAACTTATCTATATTGGATTTTTTATCCATGCTCACATTCTGTACATGGTGTGTACTTATTTTCTATTATGATAATTTAATCATTTGGATCTTAACATTTGGTATTAGGGCATTCATCTTAGGGTTTTTCTTCTCCTAGCAAGTCATCTTATCCTTTTCTCTATATATTGTTTTATGAGATGATTCATATATAAAAAATTTGGAAGTTATTTAGAATCCATTTCAAGGTATTTTTGGTAGAAATGTTAACTTCTAGGTCGTTATAATTTTGGAGATACACCTTGCAGAAGATAGGGTTTTTGACTAGTCCTAATACTAGTCTCAAATAGGTGTTCCAGGTAAAATCATCATAGCTTCTTCAAAAAGGATCCAAATTTACTGAGACCTATTGCATTGGAAGGAGGAAAGTACTTAGTGTTTTTGGTACAATTTTTAGAATAAGATATCAAATATTGTGCATGTGAAATTCTATACAAGTTCACTTTCCTAGAAATGTAAAAAATTAGCAACCTTTGGGAAATTTAACCTAACCTTAAATTGGCACACCAAATTTTGGTCAGACCCATGGCATTGCAGAGAATAAATTTCATAATACTACAAGTATAAATTTTAGACTCATAAGGGATGAAATTTCAAAAATACATCAGAAGGAAGGTCGACCAACATGAGAGACTCCAAATGAGGGTTTCAAAGGTATGTTCACTTAAAGGTATCATAAATTTTGATTGGAATGTTTGATTGAGCTGAATCAAAATTCATTGGTAAGAGAAAACGTAGAATATTTTATTGGAGAAAGGATTATAACTATTTTAGATCATTATCCCTAATATATAGAAGTTGTAAATTGAGTGTTGGGGTTAGACCTCACTTAAGAATCGATGGCAATACCTCAATTTATAGGATATGAAGATAAATATGAAATTGATCCTATGGAATGGTTGAAGATGGAAAAGGAATATGATACAAATCCTTCAAGGGAAATAAAGAATTTTTTTGGTGAAGCTTGGAATTGGTGGATGAGTCTTGATAAGGATAATAAATGAAAAATGTCATGGGAAGAATTTTAAAAACTCTTCTCATGTAAATGGATTAGGGATAAAAAAATGGAGGAATTGTATAGAATTCAAGATGAATTAAAATAAACAAAGGAAGATATTAAGAACAAGGGTGAGGATCTATCTAATATATGATCCTTTAATGAATCACTCATTAAGGAGGTCAAGAACCTAAAGCAAGAAAAGAGTAGAAAAACAAGGTGGGAAAAGGATGATTCAAGGGAAGAATTGAAAAGGAAAGATGAAGAGGTATGTAGATTACAAAACCATAATAAAAAACTAGGATGATGTTAAGAGATTGAAAGAAGAAAATAAGAATTATCAAAATCAAGAAGAAAAAATGATCTTGGATGGATAATCTACGAAAATACCTGAAGAGGAAATTTGCAAGAAGGTCGAGGAATCCCTAAATATTGATGAGGTAAAATCAGAAATGTAATCCAGAATTGAAGAAGGACATCAAAATTTGATAAATGATCCAGATTATTTTCGGCACGAAATGAGAGTAGACATATAACACATTAATTTAAAGATATATTTCAAGAGATACAATAATATAACAAAGATCATATATATAACAAGAGACATAGATATATAATAATACACAATTTCTATTAATGAGTGAAATGTACAAAACTATAGAAATACAAAGTGAAAGTCTCACTAGAATGGTGGTAGCTTATCTCTGAGAAGAGATGTGACAACTACTCGCATTCACAAGAATATTATTATTACAATGATGCTATAAATGAATTTTTAACATAAATAAAATCCAAAACCCTAACCTCGGAATGAAATCTCAATTTGATACTCTGCACACTAGCTGGACCTTCAGTAAAATACAAATATCTACTAGAACATATGANGAAATGTAATCCAGAATTGAAGAAGGACATCAAAATTTGATAAATGATCCAGATTATTTTCGGCACGAAATGAGAGTAGACATATAACACATTAATTTAAAGATATATTGCAAGATATACAATAATATAATAGAGATCATATATATAACAAGAGACATAGATATATAATAATACACAATTTCTATTAATGAGTGAAATGTACAAAACTGTAGAAATACAAAGTGAAAGTCTCACTAGAATGGTGGTAGCTTATCTCTGAGAAGAGATGTGACAACTACTCGCATTCGCAAGAATATTATTATTGCTGCTATAAAGGAATTTTTAACATAAATAAAATCCAAAACCCTAACCTCGGAATGAAATCTCAATTTGATACTCTGCACACTCGCTGGACCTTCAGTAAAATACAAATATCTACTAGAACATATGAAAAATAGGGTTTATGGTTTCCATGATGAATTGATGATGGAAGAAAGTGGGTGTGTCAGTCAAATTTGAGTCTAGAAATCCTCCCATATCATTAAGGCATGCAAATAGTCTATCCATGACAAATTTCAGTGCTTACAGAAACTATTTGAAAAAATTTCAACGTTGGCCCCATTTGCAGGTCCATGTTGTCGGTGTCTAGTCCTCATGCAATTTTCATTCCTCCTTCATCGTTCCTCATTCCTCGTTCCTTGAAAATGGTGTAGTCCCAAAGATCCATTATTTTTGTACAAAATTACATACTAATGGAATAAAATTATCGACGAACTATTTTCATCGATAATATAGAAAATTCGTCGCAAGATTATTTACATTCGTCTCTCTTATGAAGATATCAAATGATTCTTGGATTCATTTCATATTTGGTTTATCAACTTGAAATCTCAATTTGATACTTTTCACACTAGTTGGACCTTCAGTCAAATACAAATATGAAACTTGGAATNACCCTAACCTCGGAATGAAATCTCAATTTGATACTCTGCACACTAGCTGGACCTTCAGTAAAATACAAATATCTACTAGAACATATGAAAAATAGGGTTTATGGTTTCCATGATGGATTGATGATGGAAGAAAGTGGGTGTGTCAGTCAAATTTGAGTCTAGAAATCCTCCCATATCATTAAGGCATGCAAATAGTCTATCCATGACAAATTTCAGTGCTTACAGAAACTATTTGAAAAAATTTCAACGTTGACCCCATTTGCAGGTCCATTTTGTCGGTGTCTAGTCCTCATGCAATTTTCATTCCTCCTTCATCATTCCTCATTCCTCGTTCCTTGAACATGGTGTAGTCCCCAAGATCCATTATTTTTGTACAAAATTACATACTAATGGAATAAAATTATCGACGAACTATTTTCATCGATAATATAGCAAATTCGTCGCAAGATTATTTACATTCGTCTCTCTTATGAAGATATCAAATGATGCTTGGATTCATTTCATATTTGGTTTATCAACTTGAAATCTCAATTTTATACTTTTCACACTGGCTGGACCTTCAGTCAAATACAAATATGAAACTTAGAATCATTAACATATCTACTAGAACATATGAAAAATAGGGTTTATGGTTTCCATGATGAATTGATGACGGAAGAAAGTGGGTGTGTCAGTCAAATTTGAGTCCATAAACCATCCCATATCTTTAAGGCACGCAAATAGTCTATCCATGACAAATTTCAGTGCTTACAGAAACTGTTTGAAAAAATTTCAATGTTGGCCCCATTCACAGGTCCATGTTGTCGGTGTCTAGTCCTCATGCAATTTTCATTCCTCCTTCATCGTTCCTAGTTCCTGGTTCCTTGACCATATTGTAGTCCCAAAGATCCATTATTTTTGTACAAAATTACATACTAATGGCATAAAATTATCAACGAACTTTTTTTGTCGATAGTATAGAAAATTCATTGCAAGATTATTTACATTCATCTCTCTTGCGATGATATCAAATGATTCTTCGATTCATTTCATATTTGGTTTATCAAGTTGAAATCTCAATTTGATACTTTGCACACTGGCTGGACCTTCAGTCAAATACAAATATGAAACTTGGAATCATTAACATATCTACTAGAACATATGGAAAATAGAGTTTATGGTTTCCATGATGAATTGATGATGGAGGAAACTTGGTGTTTCAGTGAAAGTTAAGTCCAAAAACCCTCCCATATCGTTAAGGCATGCGAATATTCTATCCATGACAAATTTCAATGCTTACAGAAACTGTTTGAAAAAAATTCAACATTGGCCCCATTTGTAGGTCCATGTTGTCGGTGTCTAGTCCTCGTGCAATTTTTGTTCCTCCTTCATCGTTCCTCGTTCTTCATTCCTTGACCATGGTGTAGTCCCCAAGATCCATTATTTTTGTAAAAAATTACATACTAATGGCATAAAATCATCGACGAACTTTTTTCATCGATAGTATAGCAAATTCGTCGCAAGATTATTTACATTCATCTCTCTTGCAACGATATCAAATCATACTTGGATTCATTTCATATTTTGTTTATCAACTTGAAATATAAATTTTATACTTTTCACACTAGTTGGGCCTTCAGTCAAATACAAATATGAAACTTGGAATCATTAACATATCTACTAGAACATATGAAAAATAGGGTTTATGGTTTCCATGATGAATTGATGATGGAAGAAAGTGGGTGTGTCAGTCAAATTTGAGTCCAGAAACCCTCTGATATCATTAAGTCATGTGAATAGTATATCCATGAAAAATATCAGTCCTTACAAAAACTGTTTGAAAAACTTTCAATGTTGGCCCCATTCACACGTCCATGTTGTCGGTGTCTAGTCCTCGTGCAAATTTCGTTCCTCCTTCATCGTTCCTCATTCCTCGTTCCTTGACCATGGTGTAGTCCCCAAGATACATTATTTTTGTACAAAATTACATACTAATGGCATAAAATTATCGACGAACATTTTTCATCGATAGTATAGCAAATTCATCGCAAGATTATTTACATTTGTCTCTCTTGCGAGGATATCAAATAATGCTTGGATTCATTTCATATTTGGTTTATCAACTTGAAATATCAATTTGATACTTTTCACACNGTGTAGTCCCCAAGATCCATTATTTTTGTACAAAATTACATACTAATGGAATAAAATTATCGACGAACTATTTTCATCGATAATATAGCAAATTCGTCGCAAGATTATTTACATTTGTCTCTCTTATGAAGATATCAAATGATGCTTGGATTCATTTCATATTTGGTTTATCAACTTGAAATCTCAATTTGATACTTTTCACACTAGCTGGACCTTCAGTCAAATACAAATATGAAACTTGGAATCATTAACATATCTACTAGAACATATGAAAAATAGGATTTATGGTTTCCATGATGAATTGATGACAGAAGAAAGTGGGTGTGTCAGTCAAATTTGAGTCCATAAAACCTCCCATATCTTTAAGGCATGCAAATAGTCTATCCATGACAAATTTCAGTGCTTACAGAAACTGTTTGAAAAAATTTCAACGTTGGCCCCATTCACAGGTCCATGTTGTCGGTGTCTAGTCCTCGTGCAATTTTCATTCCTCCTTCATCGTTCCTAGTTCCTGGTTCCTTGACCATATTGTAGTCCCCAAGATCCATTATTTTTGTACAAAATTACATACTAATGGCATAAAATTATCGACAAATTTTTTTGTCGATAGTATAGCAAATTCGTTGCAAGATTATTTACATTCATCTGTCTTGCGATGATATCAAATGATTCTTCGATTCATTTCATATTTGGTTTATCAAGTTGAAATCTCAATTTGATACTTTGCACACTAGCTGGACCTTCAGTTAAATACAAATATGAAACTTGGAATCATTAACATATCTACTAGAACATATGGAAAATAGAGTTTATGGTTTCCATGATGAATTGATGATGGAGGAAAGTTGGTGTGTCAGTGAAATTTAAGTCCAAAAACCCTCCCATATCGTTAAGGCATGCGAATAGTCTATCCATGACAAATTTCAATGCTTACAGAAACTGTTTGAAAAAATTTCAACATTGGCCCCATTTGTAGGTCCATGTTGTCGGTGTCTAGTCCTCATGCAATTTTTGTTCCTCCTTCATCGTTCCTCGTTCTTCGTTCCTTGACCATGGTGTAGTCCCCAAGATCCATTATTTTTGTAAAAAATTACATACTAATGGCATAAAATTATCGAAGAACTTTTTTCATCGATAGTATAGCAAATTCGTCGCAAGATTATTTACATTCATCTCTCTTGCAACGATATCAAATCATACTTGGATTCATTTCATATTTTGTTTATCAACTTGAAATATAAATTTTATACTTTTCACACTAGTTGGACCTTCAGTCAAATACAAATATGAAACTTGGAATCATTAACATATCTACTAGAACATATGAAAAATAGGGTTTATGGTTTCCATGATGAATTGATGATGGAAGAAAGTGGGTGTGTCAGTCAAATTTGAGTCCAGAAACCCTCTGATATCATTAAGTCATGCGAATAGTATATCCATGAAAAATATCAGTTCTTCCAAAAACTGATTGAAAAACTTTCAATGTTGGCTCCATTCACACGTCCATGTTGTCGTTGTCTAGTCCTCGTGCAAATTTCATTCCTCCTTCATCGTTCCTCATTCCTCATTCCTTGACCATGGTGTAGTCCCCAAGATACATTATTTTTGTACAAAATTACATACTAATGGCATAAAATTATCGACGAACGTTTTTCATTGATAGTATAGAAAATTCATCGCAAGATTATTTACATTTGTCTCTCTTGCGAGGATATCAAATAATGCTTGGATTCATTTCATATTTGGTTTATCAACTTGAAATATCAATTTGATACTTTTCACACNGCTTACAAAAACTGTTTGAAAAAATTTCAACGTTGGCCCCATTCACAGGTCCATGTTCTCTGTGTCTAGCCCTCGTGCAATTTTCATTACTCCTTCATCGTTCCTAGTTCCTGGTTCCTTGACCATATTGCAGTCCCCAAGATCCATTATTTTTGTACAAAATTACATACTAATGGCATAAAATTATCGACGAACTTTTTTTGTCGATAGTATATCAAATTCGTTGCAAGATTATTTACATTCATCTCTCTTACGATGATATCAAATGATTCTTCGATTCATTTCATATTTGGTTTATCAAGTTGAAATCTCAATTTGATACTTTGCACACTAGCTGGACCTTCAGTCAAATACAAATATGAAACTTGGAATCATTAACATATCTACTAGAACATATGGAAAATAGAGTTTATGGTTTCCATTATGAATTGATGATGGAGGAAAGTTGGTGTGTCAGTGAAATTTAAGTCCAAAAACCCTCCCATATCGTTAAGGCATGTGAATAGTCTATCCATGACAAATTTCAATGCTTACAGAAACTGTTTGAAAAAATTTCAACATTGGCCCCATTTGTAGGTCCATGTTGTCGGTGTCTAGTCCTCGTGCAATTTTTGTTCCTCCTTCATCGTTCCTCGTTCTTCGTTCCTTGACCATGGTCTAGTCCCCAAGATCCATTATTTTTGTAAAAAATTACATACTAATGGCATAAAATTATCGACGAACTTTTTTCATCGATAGTATAGAAAATTCGTCGCAAGATTATTTACATTCATCTCTCTTGCAACGATATCAAATCATACTTGGATTCATTTCATATTTTGTTTATCAACTCGAAATATAAATTTTATACTTTTCACACTAGTTGGACCTTCAGTCAAATACAAATATGAAACTTGGAATCATTAACATATCTACTAGAACATATGAAAAATAGGGTTTATGGTTTCCATGATGAATTGATGATGGAAGAAAGTGGGTGTGTCAGTCAAATTTGAGTCTAGAAACCCTCTGATATCATTAAGTCATGCGAATAGTATATCCATGAAAAATATCAGTTCTTACAAAAACTGTTTGAAAAGGTTTCAATGTTGGCCCCATTCACACGTCCATGTTGTCGGTGTCTAGTCCTCGTGCAAATTTCGTTCCTCCTTCATCGTTCCTCATTCCTTGTTCCTTGACCATGGTGTAGTCCCCAAGATACATTATTTTTGTACAAAATTACATACTAATGGAATAAAATTATCGGTGAACGTTTTTCGTCGATAGTATAGCAAATTCGTTGCAAGATTATTTACATTTGTCTCTCTTGCGAGGATATCAAATAATTCTTGGATTAATTTCATATTTGGTTTATCAACTTGAAATATCAATTTGATACTTTTCACACTATCTAGACCTTCTGTCAAATACAAATATGAAACCTGGAATCATTAACATATCTACTAGAACATATGAAAAATAGGTTTTATGGTTTCCATGATGAATTGATGATGAAAGAAAGTGGGTGTGAAAGTCAAATTTTAGTCCAGAAACCCTCCCATATCATTAAGGCATGTGAATAGTCTTTCCATGACAAATTTCAGTGCTTACAGAAATTGTTTGAAAAAATTTCAATGTTGGCCCCATTCGCAGGTCCATGTTGCCGGTGTCTAGTCCTCGTGCAATTTTCGTTCCTCCTTCATCATTCCTCCTTCATTGTTTCTCGTTCCTTGATCATGGTGTAGTCCACAAGATCCATTATTTTTGTACAAAATTACATACTAATGGCATAAAATTATCGACGAAAGTTTTTCGTCGATAGTATAGCCAATTCATTGCAAGATTATTTGCATTCGTCTCTCTTGCGACGATATCAAATGATGCTTGGATTCATTTCATATTTTTTTTATCAACTTGAAATCTCAATTTGATACTTTGCACACTAGCTGGGCCTTCAGTCAAATACAAATATGAAACTNTCACACTATCTGGACCTTCTGTCAAATACAAATATGAAACCTGGAATCATTAACATATCTACTAGAACATATGAAAAATAGGTTTTATGGTTTCCATGATGAATTGATGATGAAATAAAGTGGGTGTGAAAGTCAAATTTTAGTCCAGAAACCCTCCCATATCATTAAGGTATGTGAATAGTCTTTCCATGACAAATTTCAGTGCTTACAGAAATTGTTTGAAAAAATTTCAACGTTGGCCCCATTCGCAGGTCCATGTTGTCGGTGCCTAGTCCTCGTGCAATTTTCGTTCCTCCTTCATCATTCCTCCTTCATTGTTTCTTGTTCCTTGATCATGGTGAAGTCCACAAGATCCATTATTTTTGTACAAAATTACATACTAATGGCATAAAATTATTGACGAAAGTTTTTCGTCGATAGTATAGAAAATCCGTTGCAAGATTATTTGCATTCGTCTCTCTTGCGACGATATCAAATGATGCTTGGATTCATTTCATATTTTGTTTATCAACTTGAAATCTCAATTTGATACTTTGCACACTAGCTGGGCCTTCAGTCAAATACAAATATGAAACTTGGAATCATTAACATATGTACGAGAACATATGAAAAATAGGTTTTATGGTTTCCATGATGAATTGATGATGGAAGAAAATGGGTTTGTCAATCAAATTTTAGTACAGAAAGCCTCCCATATCATTAAGGTATGAGAATAGTCTATCCATGACAAATTTCAGTACTTACAGAAAGTGTTTGAAAAAATTTCAACGTTTGCCCCATTTGCAGGTCCATGTTGTTGGTGTCTAGTCCTCGTGCAATTTTTGTTCCTCCTTCATTGTTCCTCGTTCCTTGACCATGGAATAGTCCCCAATATAGATTATTGTTGTACAAAATTACATACTAATTGCATACAATTATCAATGAATGTTTTTCATCGATACTAGAGCAAATGCGTTGCAAGATTATTTACATTCGTCTCTCTTGCAATGATATCAAATGATGCTTGGATTCATTTCATATTTGGTTTATGAACTTGATATCTCAATTTTATACTTTGCACACTAGATGGACCTTCAGTCAAATACAAAATATGAAACTTGGAATCATTAACATATCTACTAGAACATATAAAAAATAGGGTTTATGGTTTCCATGATGAATTGATGATGGAAGAAAGTGGGTGTGTTAGTCAAATTTGAGTCGAGAAACCCTCCCATATTGTTAAGGCATACGAATAGTCTATCCATGAAAAATTTCAGTGCTTACAAAAAATTGTTTGAAAAAAAATCAACGTTGGCCCCATTCGCAGGTCCATGTTGTCGGTGTCTAGTCCTCATGGAATTTTCATTCCTCCTTCATCATTCCTCATTCTTCGTTCCTTGACCATGGTGTAGTCCCCAAGATCCATTATTTTTGTATAAAATGACATACTAATGGCATAAAATTATCCAAGAACTTTTTTCGTCAATAGTATAGCAAATTCATCGCAAGATTATTTACATTCGTCTCTCTTGCAACAATATCAAATGATGCTTGGATTCATTTCATATTTGGTTTATCAACATGAAATCTCAATTTGATACTTTGCACACTAGCTGGTCCTTTAGTCAAATACATTTATGAAACTTGGAATCATTAACATATCTTTTGGAACATATGAAAAATAGGGTTTATGGTTTCCATGATGAATTGATGATGGAATAAAGTGGGTGTGTCAGTCAAATTTGAGTCTAGAAACCCTCCCATATCGTTAAGTCATGCGAATAGTCTATCCATGACAAATTTCAGTGTGTATAGAAATTGTTTGAAAACATTTCAACGTTGGCCCCATTCGCAGGTCCATGTTGTCGGTGTCTAGTCCTCATGCAATTTTTGTTCCTCCTTCATCGTTCCTCTTTCCTCGTTCCTTGACCATGCTGTAGTCCCCAAGATCCATTATTTTTGTACAAAATTACATACTAATGGCATAAAATTATCGAAGAAATTGTTTTGTCGATAGTATAGCAAATTCGTCGCAAGATTATTTACATTCGTCTCTCTTGCGATGATATCAAATAATGCTTGGATTCATTTCATATTTGGTTTATCAACTTGAAATATCAATTTGATACTTTGCACACTAGCTGGACCTTCAGTCAAATACAAATATGAAACTTGGAATCATTAACATATCTATTAGAACATATGAAAGATAGGATTTATTGTTTCCATGATGAATTGACGATGGAAGAAAGTGGGTGTGTCAATCAAATGTGAGTCCAGAAATACTCCCATATCGTTAAGGCATACACATAGTCTATCCATGACAAATTCCAGTGCTTACATAAACTGTTTGAAAACAATTCAACGTTGGCCCTATTCGCAGATCCATGTTGTCAGCATCTAGTCCTTGTGCAATTTTCATTCCTCATTCCCTTACCATGGTGTAGTCCCCAAGATCCATTACTTTTGTACAAAATTACATACTAATGGCATAAAATTATCGANCATGACAAATTTCAGTACTTACAAAAACTGTTTGAAAAAATTTCAACGTTTGCCCCATTCGCAGGTCCATGTTGTTGGTGTCTAGTCCTCGTGCAATTTTAGTTCCTCCTTCATTATTCCTCGTTCCTTGACCATGGAATAGTCCCCAGTATAGATTATTGTTGTACAAAATTACATACTAATGACATACAATTATCAATGAATGTTTTTCGTCGATAGTAGAGCAAATTCGTTGCAAGATTATTTACATTCGTCTCTCTTGCAATGATATCAAATGATGCTTGGATTCATTTCATATTTGGTTTATGAACTTGATATCTCAATTTTATACTTTGCACACTAGCTGGACCTTCAGTCAAATACAAATATGAAACTTGGAATCATTAACATATCTACTAGAACATATGAAAAATAGGGTTTATGGTTTCCATGATGAATTGATGATGGAAGAAAGTGGGTGTGTTAGTCAAATTTGAGTCGAGAAACCCTCCCATATTGTTAAGGCATACAAATAGTCTATCCATGAAAAATTTCAGTGCTTACAAAAAAAAAATTGAAAAAAATTCAACGTTGGCCCCATTCGCAGGTCCATGTTGTCGGTGTCTAGTCCTCATGGAATTTTCATTCCTCCTTCATCGTTCCTCATTCTTCATTCCTTAACCATGGTGTAGTCCCCAAGATCCATTATTTTTGTATAAAATTACATACTAATGGCATAAAATTATCCAAGAACTTTTTTCGTCAATAGTATAGCAAATTCATCGCAAGATTATTTACATTTGTCTCTCTTGCGACGATATCAAATGATGCTTGGATTCATTTCATATCTGGTTTATCAACATGAAATCTCAATTTGATACTTTGCACACTAGTTGGACCTTTAGTCAAATACAAATATGAAACTTGGAATCATTAACATATCTTTTAGAACATATGAAAAATAGGGTTTATGGTTTCCATGATGAATTGATGATGGAATAAAGTGGGTGTGTCAGTCAAATTTGAGTCTAGAAACCCTCCCATATCATTAAGTCATGCGAATAGTCTATCCATGACAAATTTCAGTGTGTATAGAAATTGTTTGAAAACATTTCAACGTTGGCCCCATTCACAGGTCCATGTTGTCGGTGTCTAGTCCTCGTGCAATTTTTGTTCCTCCTTCATCGTTCCTCTTTCCTCGTTCCTTGACCATGCTGTAGTCCCCAAGATCCATTATTTTTGTACAAAATTACATACTAATGGCATAAAATTATCGAAGAA
>JZKD02S0469538.1:6820-17293 GCA_000966675.3 Picea glauca
AACAACATGCATGTAAATAGGAAAAATAAAATAATATATATATATATATATATATATATATATATATATATATATTATAAATTTTTTAAAAAAAAGGAAAAAGGGGGGGAATAATAAAATTAGGGAAATGAGCCTTTTAATAAAAGAAAGAAAATAAGATTGGAGGGAAGTGGGGGATGAATGACACTTGTACAATGGAGAAATTTTAGATGTTTTTCATTAAAACTTAATTTAAAAAGGGGATTTAGGGAAAGTTTGGGGGAAAAACTCTATAAATGAAAGGGAATAGAAGGAAGAAAGGGGAGGAGCTATTAGGTATTGTTATGCTGCCAAAATTGAGAATGGGACTGATTTCTTGTGAGGAGTTGGGGATTTTCTCAGCTGCATTAGAGTGGTAGCTCAGCCTTGGAGGTGAGTTGGGAAGCTAGGTTACTGTCTGGAGTGTGTGTGGCCCCTTTGCGGCTCGGTGGGCTAAGGGGGAAGCAGAGTACCCCTAGAATTTGGTTGGGAGGTACCGGTGTAATCTCTACGGTCGACAAGCAGGAGCGGCGCGGAGCAGGAGCGACACAGAGCACAGGAGTCATTTGCGGCAAGCGATAAGGCAACTGTATGCACTTGTATTTCTTGAGTAGAATGCTTTAGGCCCTATGCTTGGATCTGTATTCTGATTGTAAAGGAATTCAGTAGGTTAGTACCTAGTGTTATCTCGTTTTACTTCCTTCTTATATTTAGCTTAACGTAATGTGTAATGCTTTCCTGAATGTGTTATATGTTGTTTATGGGTTATGGTTTTGAAAGTTTGAAGGACGTTCTGGCCACCGCCTAACCCTTGGTTGTTCCTAACCGCGGTCCTTGCGCCTTTAGGTGCTGAGTGTTGTGCCCTGATTAACACTGTCATTCCAAAATTACATCTCTACCCCTTTTTGACCTCTAGTCCGTGGTAGTAGCTAAATCTCAGCAAACCTTACTTAAGTGAGTGCGACCAAAATTTAGTGCATCAGTAACTTAATCAGTACCAGAACTCACCCCATCCTTCCCGATTAGTCTGTCGACTACTTCTTGTTTTATCACACAGTTTTCACCCAGCAGGCTCTTCCTAGTTTCTTTTCGTTTAAAACAGAAGGTATCTCTCGACTTGAATAGTTTGCATACGGTGATACCAGCAGGGTAACGAATGCCTTCATGTCCACAACGATAAAATTTCATACCAGAGTGTATGCAACGACTTCATGTTGTTGGGGTTATCTTTTAGTTGAAACAACGTTATCTTTTTATCTCTGAACGTGCTCATGGTAGGATTGTTAACTACTTTAAACCTACTATTTCCACAGGCTAAGCATTCTCTTCTTACTGTGTTATTGGTTATAGAAGAAAGGGTGCACCCGGTGCACTGTTAAACCTTAAAAGTTACGGCCTCGCCCCACCTTCGTTTGACTAGATCACCCCCCACTGTGGCAGAAGGGTTGACTGCAACTTTTCATGTATGACATGACTGAGGACCACCCTTGGAATGTGTTGATGCTGCAAGACCATGACCTGCCTCGAGTGTCCCAACCTTAAGTAGAATCTGAGGTCATCCATCTCCTCTAAGAATTCTTTTTCTAAAGAGAAAAACGTAAGATATCTCTGGAGGAGCAGGGTCCAGCGTGTCGAAGAGGCCTTGCTTGCACTTCTGTGATGCAGCTAAGTAGCTTCGCTTTGTTATTTAAAGGTTGAAAATGTTCTTGGAACGATAACTCTTATCCCTGGCCACCATCCCTCCATGGATGGTAGACGCCTTGTCTTTTATTTTTAGAAGGTGGTAACCTGATTTTGAAACGAAGTGCTATGGTCGTTGAAGCCTCCTTCGATATCATTTAACCCTGAAGCAATCCACCCCTGCTACAGTGTCCAACCCTTATGTTTTTTCCCTGCTCACCATGTCAAGTTGCAGGCTATTTCGCCTCTATTCTGTGACCTGTCTACTCCTTTTCCCCACCTCTCCAAGACACGCGAGGCACGATGGTGACAGGGAGTCTCTGACCACTACCAGTCGAGGCGTGATTCTTGCATGCGCAGTCACCGCCCCTTCAGTCTGATACGCCCCCCTCACTGCCACTAATTAAATTTTAGCCACAGCGTAAAACTGTTAGTACGTGTAAGGTAACCTCCAGGTAATCTTGTTTTAGTAACACATAAAGGAATTATCAGAAATTTAATGTTTCTGATTTATGAGTTGTAGTACATAATAATTTAATCATTAAGCAATGAATGTCATTGTTGGATGCCTGAACATATTTTTAATTATATTCTGTTGCAATTATTGAAATATCGGAAGAAATGTTAAATCGTTTTGAGGAAAGGTTGCAGCTTAATGGAATGAATGTTACTGTCAGATATAGGAATGTATTGTAATGATCTTCGGTATGCATTTTTATAATTCAAATAGTAATGCTATTTCTGTTAAGGTAACGTTATTGCAATAATAAGCACATGAATTGTTAGGGTTAGATGAATTATCAGAAATTTAATGTTTCTGATTTATGAGTTGTAGTATATAATAATTTGATCTTTAAGCAATGAAAGTAAATGTACTACAACTAAGGTTGGGTTAAAGTTTAATGGCCCAACAAGAATTTAGGAAATTATTAAACATGGTACTTTATTTTCATTTAATTTCCATGCTACTTTATTTTCATGCTAAGTCAACGGTAAATAATAATAGTAGACTGTAAATTTCTTGTCATTTAATTTCCATGCCACTTGATTACCATGCTAATTTTCATTATAAATGTCTTTTAGAATATAAGGGTGAGGATGTGGTTATGTGATTCTAAGATTAGTGTAGTACCATTTGATAACATATAAATGTAAAGATGTTGTTATTTTAAGTTGAAAGTTATGTGACAATATGCCTTTAATTTATAATGTTGATGTTATTTTGAGTTGCAAGGTTATTATAATGATAGGTAATAAAACAGGCTGTAATTTAGTGTTGTTGTAATATGCACGGAGAAATTTCATTAAAATACATTGTTGGTAATGTGTAAAGGTAGTACTTTATTGCATTACAAATGTGAATCTAAGGTTGGTGTTGACGACTTGATCGATAAATTGTTGTCATTTAATTGCGAGTTATTGTAAAATAAGATGATGCCAATGTTAATTTATTGTAAGGGTATTGAAGTCTCGTTGTTAGTGACGACACTTAATTGTAGGGTTCTATAAACTGAGAACAATCATTTATTATAATTCAGAAAGAGGGGGATGGAAATTAATTATTTATGTACCTTAATTAAGGTTGGGATGGTAACTCGTCGAGCATAGAAGTTAAACAGAGTCTTGTGTCTGTAATTAATGTCTTTGAGTCTTAGATAAATGCCCTGTCATATAAATGGTTGGTTTCTCATTTAATTATGGTTGTGCTTGGATGTGTGATTTTCTTGGTGTGGTCGGTAACTATTGCCCCTTGAGTCATATTTAGTGCCCGATCATAATAACGATTGTTGCGGTCTGAGTCCCTGTCTTGTGCCTTCTATAGTAGACGTGGTTTCTCTTCTGTCTATTGTTGCGTCGGGTTGTAATAATTGGTTGATTGGACTGTTGTGTCGGGCAGGATATAGACACCTCCATGTAGCCTTAGTATATAGGTCTATGTGTGATTTTTCTGTGTAAAGAATCAAGTTCCGTATCAAGAGTCTTGGGCCCTTTAAAGGAAGGGTTTCCACTCTTGCGACACACCTGAGGGGATTACTAGTTTCTGCCTGAGCAGTCGGCCAGAAGCCTATCTGACCTTCTCTCTCTTCGGAGCAGAGAACTAAGATTAAACGCCCTGCTTTCCTGTGCATAAATAGTAAGACCAACTACTATGGATTCTTCCCTTTGTGTTTGTATTGTGCATAACCCAGTATGTTGTTGAATGTTTGCGTAGTGCGCCTTATGTCCTCGGTCGTTATTGTTGGAGTACTTGTGTGCGCCTTATGTCTTGGGTCGTTCATTACTTCCAGCTACTTGTTGAGCACCCTTGTCTTCTTGTGGTAATCTTCGTCGTTGCATATTGTTGGTTTTCAGGTGGTGACATAGAGTCAAGTGTGTCTGTTACTTCTACACTCACACACACCTTAACACAAAAAAAAAAATTCATGTTAAAGAGTCGTTGTCGTAACAAGGAGGGTGTTACAAACATTCAAACATGTATCTAAACACAACATTTAAACATAGCATGTAAAATTAACATAGATTGGTACTTATATTTTTATGAGAAGACCACCAACTATGTGCAAACCTTCCATGAACCTCCCAGCCTTAGACCATGATGCTCCAAGCTATCAGCAACGGGTCACCCCCGATATGGGTCTAAACTCCACCAAAGGGAAGGAAACCCTGGGTTAGGATGAGGTTATATGAAGTTACACAATGAAACAAGAAGGATTACCTCCAAGGATCCTACTTACACCCAATGCTCACAAAATCTCATTCTACACATGTTTGTCCCACCCTAGGAATATACACCTTCATTGTACCACAATCCATCGACTTCTCCACTTCCCTTCTAGGGCTTCAGTAACAGGCCAGATAAGGAATTCACAGAGCTATGTAGCTACTATTGGACTCCCTCAAGGAGAAAGCACTTCCCCAACAACCTCTCTCATCTTGAGATA
Organism: Picea glauca; assembly: GCA_000966675.3. Classification (NCBI taxonomy): domain Eukaryota; kingdom Viridiplantae; phylum Streptophyta; class Pinopsida; order Pinales; family Pinaceae; genus Picea; species Picea glauca. The sequence goes on from JZKD02S0469538.1 coordinate 11,461, forward strand.
GTTTCTTATAGGTATGAAAACCTACTTCTTCAACCCATGGGCCTGACAACTTGCCTCTTCAAACCACAGGGATGACTACCTGCTTCTTCTGTTAAACTCTTAAATTAACTAGGTAACCATAGTAGTAAAATTGGTCATGGAAAGGGATGGCTCATAAATTACAGATGTTCACGATTGAATAGGGTTCAACAATGGAGAAAATTTCTCTCTAGATGATTTCTTAGTGCGTGAGTGTGTGCGTGCATGGAAAATATGGAAAGAATGGTCAGAATGGTCAGAATGGTGAGAGCGAACTCCTGAGGAAATATGGATAGCCTACTAGCGAACCCCCACAATGATGGAATTTTCAACATAAATCTACATGTGTTCTACATGACACTGGTCTCTCTAAGATATTGTTCCTCTTCACTTGGATTTATGTTCCTCTCACGAAAGGAACTTATGATAACTAGGTTTATTTCCCAAACATTAGTAATTTAGCAAATACTTTATAATATTCCCTTGGGCTAATCCCTCAATATTAGCCCCCTTTTTTCATAGCCTCTAATCCCACCTTCCCTTTCACTTCCTAGTGCAGCTTAGTCCCCCATAACTTTTTATTCATGGTTGTTCTACACACAACGATGTATTTTTTCTAATGATATACATAATTATATATACAAAATCAGGCTCATTGGCCTTAACATCTAGGATCTTCAACCTAATAAACACATACACCTTCTAGATTATAAACATTTGTCTCACAAACCTATTAACATCATTAAACATCATTAAAATTCAACAGGGGCTTGGCCTTGAGGTATTACAATCCCATACCCTTATTTATCCATTCTCCTCAATGCATCTTACTTACATAACATTAAAAATATTTTCAAAATCTTCAAAAAGATGTCAATATTATTCTTGCATAGGATATTCATGCTCCCAAGTTGCATCCTCCGGACTGTACCAAGTCCATCTAACCTTTACAATCCCTATGGCTCGATTCTGAAGCTATTTGATTTTCCAATCCATAACGTGTATCGTATGTACTTGAAAAGTGTTTTCTTGGTCTACCCGAATCACATTGCAATTAATAACATGATTAACATCAGGTATATATTTCTTAAGAAATGATACATGGAATACATTATATATAGACATAGATGCAAGTAATGCAAGCATGTAATCTATTGTTCCAATCCACTCTATGATTTCAAATGACACGCAATATTTGGCTGACAACTTGGAACAACTTCCCAACTTCAGGGAACTTTTGTTGTCCTTCAACTTCATGAAAACATGATCACCAACATTGAATTCCCTATGATTTATGTTATTGTGAGCATGGAGTTTATTCCTTTATTGGGCATCCTTTAAATTCTATTTAATCTTCAACATTTTCTCTTCCATTTCTTTTAGCATCTCTGGCCCAACTATTTCCCTATCAACTAGGTTTGTACCAACTTATTGGAGTGTTGGACATTCTGCCACAAAGTGCCTCAAATGAGCTCATATTCAATGATGCTTCGTACCCATTGTTGTAGGAAAAGTATACCAAGTGTAGATAATCTCCCCAATTATATATTTTTTCCATCACATACATCCTTAACATATCCTCTATCACTTGTTTCACCCTTTCTATTTTCCCATCAATATCTCTGTGATATGCTTTGTTGAAGTTAAGATTTGTCCCGAACCCTTTGAATAATCCCTTCCAAAACTTTGAGGTAAACTTTGGGTCTCTGTCATACACAATTGTCTTGGGTATGCCATGCAAGTGTGCTAATTACCTCATATATATATCAACAACATTGCTTTCCTTGTGAGTAACCTTCATAGAAATGAAATGGGAAGCTTTAGTAAGCTTGTGCATGTTAAAATATTGTGTAACTGCAAAGAATATTCTTATCCCCTTTTGTGGATAACGTAAAAGATAAAATATATATTATTGAGTAGATCAATCCCCTTTTGTGGATTGATCATGTCAGGAATTGTAATTGACCAAATCCCTTTTTACGGATTGGTCAAACCCTAATTGTAATATGAAAATTAAGTAGTCAGCCCCGAGGAAAACTAAAGTGGTTCTAACCACCCAGAAAGACAAGTCGGCCCTGCCAGTGAAGATAAACCTCCTTTCAATGCTTTCCAGTTTTTATAAAGAAAGGAACCTAACCACTAATTTTTTCACTCCCTCAACTCACTCATCTAGTGCGCAAGTATTGAAGGAAGATGCAGTTGCCAGAAGAAGGAAGAGAGAGAGGTGCATTGCTCGGGAGAGGATATTCTCTAGTGTTTGTTTTATTGTCTTGGCTATTTTCTAGTCTAGCATCATGGTATTTTGTCTCTCGTAGAGAGATTTATTCTGGAGCTATACTTGGTTATTGAATCTATATTAAAGACATTTTGTTGGGTTTTCTTCCCCTTGAGGGTTTCCCGGGATAAATGTTGTGTATCTTGTGATTGTGTTTCTCTTAGTGATCCTATCTATGTTATGTTTATCTAGTAAATTGAAAAGTAACCTAATAATAGCATAATAATTAACATGGTATGAAAGATAAGATGAAGATAACTTCTTTCATAGGAAAACAAAAAATTTCATTGTTGTCGTACAAGAAAATTAGGGATTTTTATTAAAGAGGCATTTCAACCCAAAGATCATCTAGAAAAGTACACCCTATCCTATGGAACTCATTGACACCTTCAACACACCTTTTCAGAGGATAGAAATCCTGGAAAGTGAAACCCTATTTTTCAGCAGGTCCAGAAAACCAAAAGTACCAGAAGTACCAAAAAACCAGAAGCACCAATCCAGAAATCCACTGGTCTAATTTCAAGGGTCAAAAATTGAAATTTTTCAAAACTGACTATACCAATATAATCACTTCAGTCCAATGCATATTTTGGTGACTTCAGTTTTTAGATCCAAGAAATTTGACTTTTTTATTATTTTTATAGCCCAAAGGGTTAAGGTTTCTATTGAAAGAAACAATGGCTACCAGTATGAGGGTAGAAGACAGGTTGGAAGGATCTGGAAACTTCAGATTTTGGAAGCATAGGTTGCAGAGGATTCTAGACGAGAACATGTCACAGTAAGTGTACCAGAACCATAGAAAGAAGAGAAAAAGACCAAGAAGAAGGAAAGGGGAAAAGAAAGTATCAAGCACATGTGGCAGAGGAAGAGGAATCTCCTCCCTCAAAGAAAGATTTAGTAGAAATTGAGGGTTATGTACTTTAAGTTGAATATAGTTGATCTGAAGAAAGATAGCAAATGGTGGAGTCCATGAAGCCTCCCCACACAAAAACAAAAGATAAGTATTCATGTTTATTTTTAATATCTTTTTTACTTTAATACTTTATCATTACAAGTTAGATTTTTATGAGAATTTTAACCAATCTCGTCTTATTTCAGTGTCTATTCAGACTTATGAAGGAAATATCAAATAAGACGATAAAGAAAGAGATAAAATATTTATTTCAAGTATGATCACTGATGAGAGTGACAAAGGTATGTGTTTAGCTATGATAGTAAGGGAAAATTTGGTAATTTCATAGCTAGAGTGAAAAAGAGTTCAAAAATCTCATTTATGATTAGGGTTTCAAATGTGTACATGGTTGAACAAGTTTTACATAAGAAAATATGTGTACTACTTTGATAGAAATCATGATATAGTTTTTTTTGATTATTGCTTATTGTTAATGACTGATTAGCTAAGTGACATATCTCAGAAAGCATATTGTAAGTAAGTTTAGAGGTCTTGGAAGAAAGAACTTATTCCTTAACTTCCATAAGTTAGACAACATGAAAAGGACTTATGATATGGTGACAGTCAGTAAAGACCAGACAATATCCAATATTTATATAGGAGAAGGAGACTCCTAAAGATACAGAACAAAAATGTTCAATATGAAGAGAAAGATGAATAATCAGATATAGTTGATGAGATGCAGGTAACTGCAGGCTATTCCAATACCGTTATTATAGAGGCAAAGGGAGCAGGTTGATCTAGTATGATCATAAAGAAATAAATGTTCAAACTCAAGAAGGCACCCAGGATATTATAGAAAAAAACTTCAAGGATGATGATTAGAAGATCTTAGTTTGGTGCAAGAGGGAGCTATGTATCTAATTTTGAAATGAAGGATCGTGATTTGGTGCAATTAGGAAAGCAGATGGATAGTTCCCATATATTTTTATCAAGATGAAATTTATCAAGTAGATGGATGGTTCCCAACAGATGGGTAGCATGGTATTATACCATGAAAATATTTTGGACCACAAGATATTTTTAGATCTCATAGCTAGACCTTCATAGAGAGGGAAGATACCTTTGTAGAGAAGGAATGATCAATCCCACAGACAGACCTTCATAGAGAAGGAAAAGAGAAGGGACCTTCATACAAAAGAAACAGATCTTTGTAGAGAAGGAAGATACCTTCATCGAGAACGTGAATGAGAAATTTGCCAAGGTTGGCCTCTGTCCAAGTGTTGAGTTTTGGATACTTTAGGGACATGCTAGAATACCCTCGTAGAGAGGGGTGTGACAACCCTCGTAGAGATGAGTGTGGATGTTTCTCCAAGGGGCAGCAGGAATATACTCTCCTCTATACAAGGATTGAGTAGCCAGGGACACAAAGATTGACCATGTGGAATGGTTAGTTGGCTCTTGAGGTTTGTGTTGTGATACTATGTGGATCTTGGAAAGGGAGTCTAGTCTTTCCTAGGCTACCATCTTAGCTTCTCTACTTCATCTGGGATGACTAGGAGTGAAGCTATCGTTGTAGTCCTCCCTAGTGGATGGGTGATATAAATGACTACGTGAGAAGGGAGAACATAAAAGGAATCGAAAAAGTCATAGAATATATTATATGTGAAGATAAGACATCTTTTTTGTGAAGATAAGATATATTATGTGTGAAGATAAGACATCTTCTGTGTGAAGATAAGATATCTTTTTTGTGAAGATAAGATATCTTTTGTGTGAATATAAGAAAGAGTGTGTTCTGTGTGAAGATGAGAAAAATAAAGATTATCTTCTGCACAAAGATAACGAGAAAAAAACTTCTTTAATATGGATTCATGGAAAACTAGTCAGTGATCGTGATGCCACATGACCAAGTGGATTATACCAATGCCTCTTGTTATCCATTTGATGTTGTTACTGAGTTGATGATGTTATCCAGTTGATGATATTGTTCAGTTGATGATGAAATCCAGTAACCTGTCAAAAGATAAATAATATCCTTCTTGTTAAGAGGGACTGTTAATATATTGTGTAATTGCAAAGAATATTCTTATCCCCTTTTGTTGATAAAGTAAAAGATGAAATATATATTATTGATTATATCAATCCCCTTTTGTGGATTGATCATGTCAGGCATTTTAATTGACCAAATCCACTTGTGTGGATTGGTCAAAACCTAATTGTAATATGAAAATTAAGAATTCATCCCCCAGGAAAATTAAAGTGGTTCTAACCACCCAAAAAGACAAGTTCACCCTTCCAGTGAAGAGACACCTTGTTTCAACACTTTCTAGTTTGTATAAATAAAGGAATCCAACAACTCATTAGTTCACTCACTCACCTCACTCATCTACTATGCAAGTATTGAAGGAAGTTGTAGTTTTTGGAAGAAGAAAGAGAGAGAGACACATTTCTTGGGAGAGGATATTCTCTAGTGTTTGGTTTATTATCTTGGCTATTTCCTGGTCTAGCATCATGGTAGTTTTTATCTTGTAGATAGAGAGTTATTCTGGAGCTGTACTTGGTTATTGAATCTATATTAAATAAGTTTTGATAGGTTTTATTCCCCTTGAGGGTTTCCTGGGATAAATGTTGTGTATTGTGTGATT
>JZKD02S0469560.1:0-17292 GCA_000966675.3 Picea glauca
TTAAAGTCATTTAATGTGATATACCAATTTATCCTAAGTCCTCAAAGGGAGGAAACAAATGACCAAGTAGGTGCATGGGAGTTTGATAAGTGACAAACTTGGCAGTTCATGAACATGAAAATAAAATAGCAAACCTTAGTGCATTTTGGGGGATATCATCCTTCATTCACAGACAACATCGTTCGATTTACTTTTCATCTTTTTTACCATTTTTCCCTGTTGTTGTAGTAGGTACTACTACCATCCCTATTTTCTTGATGATGATGGAAGTGAGATTTGTTGGGAATTCAGTTGAAGAAACATGTTGTCAGGCATGTGTGCATTTCTCTCCAGGTGAGTGAAGTGTTGTTGAAGAAGTGGGTTGTCAACTTGTGTGCATTCTCTCCAGGTGAGAGAGTTGTTGGGAATTTAACTCCCAAAGGTGCCAAGTTTCATCTACAAAGATCCAACATTTCTTTTCCAACTTGTTGTTGAAGCCTGGAAGGGAAGTGGAGTAGTCGATGGGGTACACTTCACAGGTGGGACAAGCATGTAGGGGAAATTAAAGACTGTAGGTTGGATGATAAAACTTGGCACCTGAAATTTGAGCATTGTTTCCAACATACCTTGTCTGTATAGGTTTTCCTTTCCAAGTGGAGTTTAAGCCCTAGCTCGGGGGTGACTTGTTGTCAGTTTGTGGGGAGCAGAGTCTAAGGCTGGCAGGAAATTTAGAGGTTTTCATGCACTTGGTGGCTCTTTATAAAATATAAGTGTCCTTTATGTGCTTATGTAATCACTGTGCACTTAATTGTCTATGTCTATTATGGCTTTAATTCTTGTACGTTATTGTGTATAGTTAATTGTTGTTGTTTCATATAATGTTGTTTGAACAAGTAAGCGTGGTGTTGTTATTCAATATTGATGTCACACATACAGAGTGTAATAGTTATTAAGTATTATTGTTAGTTAAATCTGTAATAATGGTCATGGTATTCCATGGTGAGGTTGGAATTTTATGTGCGCGCAGGGAAATATTTCATGCACAAAAGATGGATATTAGTTGTTTATGTAGGTAAAGCTACTCTAGATGGATAATACATGTCATGCAATTTATGTTGATATGTAGAATGCCACATAACTCCTCACGGTTAGGTATTTATGGCCTTGTGAAGTTAAAGAACCCTCATGAGTTATCTAGAAGCCCCTAGAAAGTCAAATAAGTCAAATTACTCTATAAACTCCTAGAAGAAATTGAGTAGTCAAAGTGGGTGAAACTAGGAGTTAATCATGGGTATAGTTATTTCATTAAGAAAATAATTAAAAATAAATTAGTTGCAACAAGAAGTTGTGAGTTTGGTAGTTATGGTAAAGTAGTTGTGATGGGAAGATTGAATAGTCAAAGTGGTTGACCAAGAAATAAATTAAATAATAAAGTGGTTGCAACAAGAAGTTAGTTATGGGAAAATAATTTATGAATTGAATAATTATTTAAAAATTAGTTGCAATAAGAAGCTGTGAGTAAAGAGATTGTTTAAATAATAAAGTAGTCAAGGTGGTTAAGAGAAATTATTTAAATAATAAAGTGTTTGCAACAAGAAGTTGTGAGTTTACTATTTATGGATAAGTAAAAGTTGTTTCAAAAGAAATTAATTAAATAATAAAGTTAGTTGCAATTAAAAGTGGATAAATTACTATTTGTGCTATAGTGGTTAAGTTAAGTGTAGCAAAGTGAGCTAGAAGTGGACAAGTGGTTTATCCTTAAAAGAAGCAAACTGGGTTAAGTTGGTTACAAGGTAACCCCTTGAGGAAGCTACATGAAATTATAAATAAGAGAGAAATGATCTCCCATTAGCACCTATTGAATATCATTGAATATAAATTTTGTGAAAGGTTATTTGGGCAGGTATTATTGATACTAGAGAAAAATGTGGAAGAAAACTGTTAGGTAGCTAGAGAGGTAGTGGGGGGGCCTAGAGGGTCCATAATAATATAGTGGACCTAGTCCACCTTACATTGACCATTATAATTAACAACACGTGTCTCCCATAGATCGAAGGTTGTGAATCGCTTCAACTCTTCGGGCTTTAGGAGTTTCAACTCATGTCTACTCACCTTCTGAGCATTTTCACCTGAAGTTTCTGACCTATTGACACGCACATCCTACCGACCAATGGTCAAAATCTACTGCGGCTCTTCGGCGATTTCATCTCCTCCTTTTCTTTGAAATATCTGAAGTGCTTTGACTCCAGAGTTGTAGATCTTACGCCAACTAACCCTCTTAATGATGAATTGTCCCTAATCACTTTGGGACTTCGACAATCCACTCTCATGTATGCACAAACAAACTTAAAACTCGTGCACCTTTCCCAGGTTCAAGGATATGGAATGATCACACCCCCTCTTGGATGGATCTTGTTCGATAACTCATGAAATCTTCAGAGATTCACTCCTTTTGAATATCTCTCATCTCTGTCTATTCTAAGCTTGATACCCTTGAGGATTTTGATCTCCCACGCACTCCTTGCATTCATAGGATCTCAACAAACTCAGATCGAAGGGTTTCTTCGAAAGAAACTCTTCCCTCACTCCTTGCGCTTCTATATTCTGGTTCTTTGACACTTAGTCTCTTCTTGACTTTGTGCACTCCTTGCACATAGGCTAAGTTCTCGTCACTTCTTCTGAACTCCTCTAATTCAATTCAAGACTATGTCGATGCACTCCTTGCGTATGAGATGCACTTATTGTGATGCAGCACGCACCACCCAGGGTACGTCCGCAACTACCAGGACCTTTTTCTTCTCAGGCCTGAAGAGCTACAATGCCCTTCAGATCCTGTATCGGGACCTTTTGTCACCCACAGGATGCTCTTATTGATCTCCCTATAGTCTTCTCAGGAAATCGGGTTTTGCGTTGTCGCGAACCTTGTGGGAATGTTCCTCGTGCTATCCAAAACCCTGAACCCCGATGGGTCTCGAGGCCGATGCTCCCTTTTTCCTGTCGGGGATTTCCCTATCGGGAAATCAGCATATCCGATGTCAAGAGTTTCTCCTCTCGTGAATCCCTGATTCCTGATCCCTGATATACGACGCCACCTGTCGTCTCCTCAAGACGCGGCTTGATCCTCTGACACCTGTCCTCCACTCAACACGCGATCATATGGCTATCGCGCTTCGGAGTTTCGGAATTCCTCCTGCATCGATTTCTACAATAGTGAAAATCTTGAAAAGTTGATCCCCGATACACGTGCGGGTGTCCTCCTCCACGTCACCCCTCCTTATCGGGTTATCGGATATCACGAGATCACGATTTCTGCTGAAACATTTTCCTTGAACGCGGAAACCCCAAAATGTCGAACCCCGACTCCTTAGAATCTCTTGCCACGTGTCCCTCCGATCAACGGCTCTAACCGCGTCGGGAAATCGCCGACCATGATTTCTTGATGCAAGTATTTTTCATTCCTGGAAACCCCGATGGCTCCAAACGCCGACTCGCCAGGATCTTCCGCCACGTGTTCCCACCGATGGACGGTCCCAAGCGTTCGTCGGGAAATCGCGGATCGCAATTTCAATATCTGAGTGTTCTATGTCTTCGTAAACCCCAATAGCCCGATGGAAAAAACTTCGATGGTGCCTGTCTCCTTGACACGTGTCGTGCCGAGATCAACGGCTAGGATCCTCTCTCGGGATTTCGAGACTTTCAAGGGCTCGAGTCTCTTACCTTATGAAACCCCAATATCGCCAATATCCCGATGACTCCTCCTCTGCTCGTTGGGGTTTAAACCCTACGCTACTACCCGAGATCTGACGGCTGACGGGATTTCGTTAGCCCCCTCAGTGAATCCTGACCGTCGATTTCTCCTCCTTGAGGATTTCTTGAGAGCAGCTAAGTGTTTTTCCTAAAACTTGTCTTCTGACACTTACGCCTGCAAATCCTTTCTTGAATCCTTCCCAGTATACACTCCTGTGCACTTCCTTAACGATGTTACGAAGGTGCTAAAACTCCTGATCTTGTCAACTCTGATTCTCTCAGAGACTTTGTGCACACTTCTCGTGCTCAACCTTCAACAACTCTCAAAGCGTCGAGTCTCTCAGAGTCTGTGCACTTCTGGCAACAGTAGTCTATGCTTTTCTTTGCTCAGACTAGCCACTGAGACTTCAAGTTCAGCCTGCACTTCTCCTGCACGACTCTACCAGCCCAAACCAACTTCTGGGTGAATGAGAATAAGGGTTTAACTGTCGAGCCTCATCAATGCACTCTATGCGGATGAATTCAACTGAACTCCATGCAGGAATCTCCTGGCTCAGACAGAGAAACAATTGAAACTTATTCTCTTTTCTCTCAGACTTCAGTTAAAACCCCTAAAATCACATGTACAGCATATTCAAAACAAATGCATGACTAGAAAACAAACATTCATGAGCCCCTAAACAAAATACACAGAGAAACAACACCAACCATGAAATTGAATCAAAGACTCTCTTCTATTAATTCAAAAACATCTGTACATGGGTGTTCTTCATAAATTCTTTGCTTGTTCTCTCCTCTTGCTCCTGAATGAATGATTCTAAATAATGTTACAATGTACAAGTGAGGGTGTCTATATCCGTTTTCCCTCTCAAACTCTAAAACTGTCTAATCTAGATTTAAACATCTATCTACCTGCATTAAATCTAATAAATGCCTCCTTACTAATTCAGACAAGAGTGTAAGGCTTGAGGTTTGCTAGAATACAACAGGCTCTCCTTCATAAATATTTCATTGAAGGATATGGCGCTTCATCTTAAATGAAAATTCAAAAAGAGTTATCAAGCTTATACGTCATGTGTTTAAAAACACATGCGCTGGCTCCACGCTTGCTGAGTTGGTGATGCTCCTGCATCATACTCCTCGGCTTGAAAACTTTCATGGGCTCCTGTCCATGAGCTCCTGCACAGTCTATCCATGTTTTTGGATAATCGCTTCTGTCTCCTAGCTAGCATCTTCCACTGGATGATTTTTCCACTTCACTAGATACTCGAAGTATTGCTTCCATCTGGTCCTTTTGCTGACTCTCTTGTCAAGTATACGCTCCATCTGTGGTCTTTCTGAAATCGGCATCTGCTTCTGCAACTGGATCTATGGATGCTCATCATTTCCAGTTCTTGCTTCCTCAGCCTTATATGGGTATAAGTCTGAAATATTGAATGTCGGAGATATTCCAATGTCATCTGACAATTCAATCTCATAAGCATTTTCCCCCAATTTCTTCAGGATTCTGCATGGCCCAATTTTCTTCATCTTCAGTTTGTTGTGTGTTCCCCTTGGGAACCTTTCTCTCCTTAGATGTGCCAGAACTAGATCACCAACCTCGAATTGAAGTTTTCTCCTATGGTGATCCATTCTGCGCTTATATTCCTGATTTGACTCCAACAATCGCTGCTTCACCCTGTTGTGAAGTTCTTCCATCGTCTGTGTGAATTTCTCAGTGCTTGCGCTCTTTGTCATCATCTACTCTGAATCCCTCAGTTCAAATACTCCTCTCGGCTGCCTTCCATAAAAAATTTCAAATGGTCTTTTGCCTGTGCTCCTGTTCACAGAATCATTGTATGCAAACTTTGCCTGTGGCAACACATTGTCCCAACTGCTATGGTGCTCTATCACTAAGCTTCTTAATAAATCTCCTAAGCTTATGTTTACCACCTCTGTTTGCCCATCCGTCTAGGGATGATAGGCTAAACTAAACATTAAGTTAGTTCCCATCTTCTTCCAGAGTGTCCTCCAGAAATGTCCTATGAATTTGGTATCCCTGTCCGATACAATGCTTCTGGGTAAACCATGAAGTCTAACAATCTCTTTGAAAAACAAATTTGCGATATGTGTTGCATCGCTGGTCTTATGGCACGGAATTAAATGTGCCATCTTTGAGAACCTGTTGACCACCACAAAGATCGAATCATGTCCTCTTTGCATCCTCGGCAACCCTAATACGAAATCCATGCTCATTTCATCCCACAGCCTCTCAGGTATGGGTAAGGATTGATAAAATCCCGCATTCTGTTTTCTGCCCTTTAAATGCTGACAAATCCTGCACCTGTCAACAAACCTTTTGACATCTGTTCGCATTTTCGGCCAGAAATAGGCTTCGCTCAGCTTTGGAAATGTCTTATCGTGGCCAAAATGCCCTGCTAATCCTACACTATGATTTTCTTTTAGCAGATTCTCCCTCATGGAGCAATGTGGAATGCATAACTGATTGCCTCTGAATAACAGTCCATTTTGGATCATGTAATCCATCCACGGGCTTCTGTCTCTGAGAACTGGATTCTCAGCTGCCTCATATGCCTTTGCAAAATCAACATCACTTGCATACATGTCCTTTAGATTTTCAAAACCAAAGGTCTTGACTCGAAACTCCTGCAGCAACAAACATTTCCTGCTCAAAGCATCAACCACTTTGTTAGCAGTCCCTGAAATGTGTTTAATGACAAATGTAAAATTCTGCATATACTCTACCCATTTAGCATGTTTCTGATTCAGCTTCTCCTGCTGAGTCACAAACTGTAACGCATGATTATCACTATACAGAACAATTTCTTTTGGCATCAAATAATGCCTCCACTTATTCAATGCCTGTATGATAGCATAAAATTCTTTATCAAACGTTGAAATCTTCACCTTGGCTTCATCCAACTTCTCGCTGAAATATGCGATTGGTCTGTCCTCCTGGCTTAAGACCGCTCCTATGGAAAATCCACTTGCATCACACTTCACTTGGAATACCTTCGTAAAATCCGACAATACCAAAACCGACTATTCGGTGATCTTTCACTTCAACAGATTGAAGCTCTTCTCCACCTCTTCAGTCCAATGAAAATATTTATGTCTTTTCTTGACTGTATCCATCATTGTTGCGCTAATTCCACTGAAGTTCCTAATGAATTTCCTATAGAAACTTGCCAACCCATGGAAACTTCTCACCTCAAAAACATTCATCGGTGATGGCCAATTCTTAATCACCTCTACTTTACTTGGATCCATATTTAATTCATTTGCCGATATGACAAAACCCAAGTAAATGAGTTCTCTCTTCATAAATGAAGACTTCCTCATGTTGATTAACAACTTCTCTTGCTGTAGTTTCCTCATTACTGCAGCTAAATGCTTCAGATGCTCTTCTTTTGACTTGCTAAAAATTAAGATGTCATCCGAATAAACAATGACAAAGTTACCAATAAACTCTTTCAGCACTTCATTCATCAGCCTCATGAATGTACTTGGTGCATTCGTCAAGCCAAATGGCATGACTAGCCGCTCATACAATCCTTCGTTATTCTTGAAGGTTGTCTTCCATTCATCACCTTCCCACATGCGAATCTGATGGTATCCGCTTTTCAAATCAACCTTTGAAAAAAAATTTGCCCCGCTCAGGCAATCCATCAAGTCATCCATTCTCGGCAGTGGAAATCTCTACATGATGGTGATTTTGTTAATGGCTCTGGAGTCTGTACACATTCTCCAACCTCCATCTTTCTTTGGACTGAGTACCATTGGAACGACACACGGACTAAGACTTTCCCTGACCAGTCCTTTATCCAGCAGCTCCTGTACCTGTCTTTTGACCTCTTCATTCTCGTACGGTGTCAACCTGTACGCTGCTTTATTCGACAAACTTGCTCCTGGTATGAGGTCTATATGATGGCTTATGATCCTCATCGGTGGCAACGAATGAGGTAATTCGTCCACCACTATATCAGCAAACTCTTCCAGTAGTTCCTGAATTTCCTTTGGCAGATCGTCTACTCTTGTGCTGGTCAAAACAACTTTCGGTTTTCTGACCACAAAGAATTGTGGGTGTTCCTTCTTCTTTACTTCTGCCAAAAGTTCCTTCCCACTCATGAGAAGTATAGTATTTCTCGGCTCTGGTTTTACTCCTTTATCCTTAATTGGATTCAGCGTATGTGCTCTTCCATTCTTCTCCAAAGTGTACGTATTCATATTCCCATCATGAATTACGTTTCTGTCATATTGCCATGGTCTGCCTAGGAATACATGACATACATCCATAGGAATAACATCGCATAAAATCCTATCATTGTATCTTCCTATCTTGATGTCAACTAAGCACTATTTAGTGACATTTACCTGATGTCCCTTCTGCAGCCATGAAACTTTATATGGCCTCGGATGATAAGTTGTTTCCAATTCCAGATTTTCCACCATCTCGGTCGAAACGATATTGTCTGTGCTTTCGCTATCCACAATAACCTGGCATTTCCTATCTTTGGTCTTGCATGTGGTTCTAAAAATCTTGTTTCTTTGAACTGCGTCCTCCACCTCCTTCTCGAGTGTTAGGAGAACCTTATGCATCATCAACGACCTTTCATCCTCTACGTCTTCTTCCTCGGCATCTCACCTCTGTGCTTGGGTGATGTGAGCTTCTCCTTCATCCTTCCTCCTATCTGGACAATCAATTGCCTTATGTCCATTCTTTGCACAAATGAAGCACGTGATGACTCCACTTCTACCTCTTCCTCTACCTCTGGTACGAGGAAAAGTATTGGCATCAGCATAATCTCCTCGCTGTTCATTATGCTGTCCCCTCTATTCAGCATATTGCTGTCCTCGCTGTGAGGTTCCACCTCTTTCAACTTTACCCGGAGGTTTCTTCCATTCCTCCTTGGGCTTCTGATATTTCTCTGGGGCAACTGCCTTGCCTCTGGGATGACTTCTGCCTCGCCCTTGCTGTGCTGGCTTACGTCTCAATTTCTCTTCTGCCTTTAACGCCATTTGATATGCATCCTCAACCGTTCGGATGGTTTCCATACTCATCTCATCCTGGATATTGTATCTTAAGCCATTCATATACCTGGCTACTTTTTCATCATCGCTCTCCCGATGACCCGCTCTGATATTGAGCTTGTAAAATTCTTCAGTGTATTCCTTCACCGTCATCAATTTCTGTCTCAGGTTCTGCATCCTCCTGAACAATGTGATTTGATAATCCCTTGGGATGAACTTTCCTTTCATCTTCGCAACCATTCGATCCGAACTTCTAATCTTTTGCTTACCTTTGCAGCGTCTATCTGCTTGAATCTCGTCCCACCATAATGTTGCGTGTCCCTTCAATTCCGTGACATCATGCCTTACTTTTTTATCCTCTTCGATGTCTTCATAATCAAAGTAGGTGTCAAGAGCTCGGATCCAATCCAACAACTCTTCTACATCCAGATTTCCTTCATAAGTCGAAATGTCCATCTTTGTCTTTGAACTCATCTGGGCGATAGCTTTCATTAATCACTCATTTGTTGCATCTTCCACTAGGATTTCTCTTGCTCCCTGTCCAGCGTCACCTTCATCTTCGGATTCACTAGTATCACCTACATCAGCTTTGCACCTTTGTTTGACTCCCATATCCACAATCATAGAACTTAATTCTTGTAGTTGTCTTTCTACTTCCAGATTCTCCCTGGCCTACCTCTTTCTCTGGACGATTCCCTTTCCCCCTCTGGATTGGGTGATTGTCTATCTCTTCTCCTTGGCGGCATGGTGAATTTCCCTTTCTTCTCTGCTACAGAAAACAGAGAGATTTTCTCGCTCTGATACCACCTGATGAAGCATGCACCACCCAGGGTACGTCTGCAACAACCAGGACATTTTTCTTCTCAGGCCCGAAGAGCTACAACGCCCTTCAGATCCCGTATCGGGACCTTTTGTCACCCACAGGATGCTCTTATTGATCTCCTTGCAGTCTTCTCGGGAAATCAGGTTTCGCGTTGTCGCGAACCTTCTGGGCACGTTCCTCGTGCTATCCAAAACCCCGAACCCCGATGGGTCTCGAGACCGATGCTCCCTTGTTCCTGTCGGGGATTTCCCTATCGAGAAATCGACATATGCGATGTCAAGAGTTTCTCCTCTCATGAATCCCTGATTCCCGGTCCCCAATATACGACACCACCTGTCGTCTCCTCAAGACGCAGCTTGATCCTCCGACACCTGTCCTCCACTCAACACACGATCATATGGCTATCGCGCTTCGGAGTTTGAGAATTCCTCCTGTAGTGATTTCTATAATAGTGAAAATCCCGAAAAGTTGATCCCCGATACACGTGCGGGTGTCCTCCTCCACGTCACACCTCCTTATCGGGTTATCGGATATCGCAAGATCGTGATTTCTGCTGCAGCATTTTCCTTGCACACGGAAACCCCGAAATGTCGAACCCCGACTCCTCAGAATCTATTGCCACGTGTCCCTCCGATCAACGGCTCTAACCGCGTTGAGAAATCATCGACCGTGATTTCTTGATGCAATTATTTTTCATTCCTGGAAACCCCGATGGCTCCAAATGCCGACTCACCAAGATCTTCCGCCACGTGTTCTCACCGATGGATGGTCCCAAGCGTTCGTCTGGAAATAGCGGATCGCGATTTCAATATGTGAGTGTTCTATTTCCTCGGAAACCCTGATATCCTGATGGAAAAAACTTCGATGGTGCCTGTCTCCTTGACACGTGTCCTGCCGAGATCAACGGCTAGGATCCTCTCTCAAGATTTCGAGACTTTCAAGGGTTCGAGTCTCTTACCTTATGAAACCCCAATATCTCCAATATCCCGATGAATCCTCCTCTTCTCGCTGGGGTTTAAACCCTGCACAACTCCCCGAGATCTGACGGCTGACGGGATTTCGTTAGTCCCCTCGGTGAATCTTGACCGTTGATTTCTCCTCCTTGAGGATTTCTTGAGAGCAACTAAGTGTTTTTCCCAGAACTTGTCTTCTGACACTTGCGCCTGCAACTCCTTGCTTGAATCGTTCCCGGTATACACTCCTGTGCACTTCCTTAACGATGTTACAAAGGTGCTAAACCTCATGAGCTTGTCAACTATGATTCTCTCAGATCCTTTGCACACACTTCTCGTGCTCGACCTTCAACAACGCTCAAAGCGTCGAGTCTCTTAGACTCTGTGCACTTATGGCAACAATAGTCTATGCTTTCCTTTGCTCAGACCAGCCACTGAGACTTCAAGTTCAGCTTGCACTTCTCCTGCATGACTCTACCAGCCCAAACCAACTTCTGGGTGAATGAGAATAAGGGTTTAACTATCGAGCCTCATCAACGCACTCTATGCGGATGAATTCAACTGCACTCTATGCAGGAATCTCCTGGCTTAGACAGAGAAACAATTGAAACTTATTCTCTTTTCTCTCAGACTTCAGTTAAAACCCCTAAAATCACATGCATAGCATATTCAAAACAAATGCATGACCAGAAAACAAACATGCATGAGCACCTAAACAACATACACAGAGAAACAACACCAGCCATGAAATTGAATCAAAGACTCTCTTCTATTAATTCAAAAACATATGTACATGGGTGTTCTTCACAAATTCTCTACTTGTTCTCTCCTCTTGCTCATGAATGAATGATTCTGAATAATGTTACAATGTACAAGTGAGGGTGTCTATATCCGTTTTCCCTCTCAAACTCTAAAACTGTCTAATCTAGATTTAAACATCTATCTGCCTGCATTAAATCTAATAAATTCCTCCTATCTAATTCAGACAAGAGCATAAGGCTTGAGGTCTGCTACAATACAACAGGCGCTCCTTCATAAATATTTCATTGAAGGATATGGCGCTTCATCTTAAATGAAAATTCAAAAAGAGTTATCAAGCTTATACGTCATGTGTTTAAAAACACATGCACTGGCTCCACGCTTGCTGAGTTGGTGATGCTCCTGCATCACCTTGCATACGAGTTCTTAGGACAGAAGCGATTGAAATTTATCCAATTCATCATAATTTCATATGATCAACCATAAACAATCATACATAAAATAAATGAACTAAAACACTCAGAGAATACACCATTCATTCAATCACAATCAAAATGAACATTGTCCAAGGAATTAAAATAATTATGTCTGTTCTATTCATTCATGAAATAAATTACATAGTATTACAGTTCTTCACTGCATCTTTTTCCTCTACTCTTCTCTACTCTAGTACTCATCTTTACTCTGTTCTACTCTTTTTTCCAATACAATACAACAACAAATCTATCTAAGGAGTGGCTCCTCGAGATCTTCTCCATTTTGTCTACAACCTATCTTATCAGTTTCTAGTGGTTACCTACTTTGTCCTATTACAATAGCTATCAGTTATTACCTAATAAGGGCTTCCACTCTCTATATGAAACTCCTTATAGTTGTATAAGACTTTACAAACAACATATATTTAAAAACATTGTTTCCAAAATATCTCAACAACTCGTTCTGTTTTCGACTTAAATGTTGATTTGAAATTTTGTCATGTTAAGATGCCATATCCCTGCCTCCACACTTTCTTCTTTGAATTTGAAAGCGATGTTGCTGCATCATACTCCTTTGGATAAAATATTCATGGGCTCCTATACTATTTTTCCATTCTTCGAAATATCAGGTTTAGTGATCCAACTTGAATCTTCCACTAGATGATCTTTCCAATTGACCAAGTATTCAGGATATGTCTTCCTCCTGGTCTTCTTTCCAACTCGTTCTATGATTCTCTCCATCTGAGGCTTTTATACCATGGGAAATTGTTCTTCCTATTGGTCCTGAGATTAAAATTAAGTCTCAAAGGATAATGTCAGGCATCAGGAAATTTTACGAGAGTGTGTTTTTAAAGTGCTTTTTCTACCTTAGTTATATGAGAAAAATTCCTGATATGAAATTAAAAAATTGACAACATAGAGGCTGTATTTCGTGTCTGAGTCAAAATTGAAAATATTGAATGGAGCGAGAGAAAAATACAAAACTGTGAAACAAAACGGGGCATCAATTACTAAAGAATCCCACCTCGTTGCAGTAGAAGAAAATATATAATGTGTCCTTTAATAAAGTATAAAATGCAGGTATCTACACAACAAGTAGGTCTTGATTTACTCACAGTAAATACAGAGGAAAATATTCCTACTTAATAAATCATTGATACAATAGGATTACAGTAGTTGTTGTACTAAATTGAAATCAAACATTTATTTAAGAATGCATAAAGAAATGATGAGAAATGTAAAACAAATAAACACAACCCAGATGTAACAAAACTTGGAATCTCTATCTACACTTGTATTAATTTTTTGTAAGGGGAGTTTTCTCTATTACAAATTACCAAGAAGCAGCCCGAAATAATTCTTTAATCTATGTATTTATACAAAATGGTCTCAACCCAAATAGTTGGAATTCTCATAATAGTAAATATTACAATATGAAAAACTGAAAAGTTCCATTAACATCTTCCTTTGTCTCTTCGCGTGCTATCAGAGACGTTTCTTCTCCTCCTCCTTGAGGATTGGGAACAACTGGCATCTAATCATGATTTGTGTGATTAGTATGTACATGATGTCTTACTTGTTTCGAGATGTGTCTGCTTTCCCATATTTGACACACTAGATGCATCTAATCACTAACTATACCACCAACCCATAAGGTTATATTGCTTCATTTTCTTCAAAAAGGTATAGCTTCTTTTCCACTTGAGGCAAACTCTCATGTATCTTCTTTGCTCCCAAAGATGTGGCCTGAAGTTGCAAACTAGGATCCACTATCCATTTGTTTATCTGGATAATATTGATTTGGTTCATTTGATGGATGGTTATTTAGGCTTCTTCTCTGCTTGTCTTAGAATTTTGTTGATTCTTTGTTATGTCAATCTGCCCCAGGGCCTCGGGGATACTAGTGATGACAATGCTTCTTCACAAGATTTATTTACCTCTCTGGCCAATCATTTTCTTTCGGTCAGATCCATTTCCTAGGCTTTCAAAATTATGTCGATGAAATCAGAAATGTGTTACCTGTTACAAGGAAATGCACGAGATTTTTAGTCTACTAAGACTTTCTTTTCTGCAAGAATGAAAATAGAATTCAAAATCCAATATCTTTATTCACCTTAAGTGTATTGATTTGTCAATACCTTTACTGAAAACAAATTCATTTTCCTTAATGAGAAAATCTAGGCGGTGATCTGCAATTCATATTAGAATCATTACCATAGGTTTTCGATTAATGCCATTAATATCGGTGGTTCACGATCGAGAATTTTTTATGGAATAGGTTAGAAAATCTCTGAATCGGGAATGCACGAATGATGAATTTAGAGATAATCTTGTTTAATAAATTAATTAATCATGTTTAACTTTAAGTGTTTGTGGGTGTTCAGACTTTGGGATTTTAACAATAACTCAAGATAGAATTCCCGAAGCCCGAAACTGTGAAGGATTAATCATCGGATAATCACTTTTGGATTTAATTAACCCCTTTTTAAATTTAAGGTATTTTGGATGTTTGATTTTTGGGATTTTTAGAACGCGATGGATGACAAAGGTTCAAACTCCATAGTGAAAAATTTGTTAATCAACTTTTAATTAAGATTAACTTAACCAATTGTGGTTTAATATCTCAGGATTTTGTCGCTTCGTGAATTTGCAAGTTAGTTCCTTATTATATTTTCGAAAGACCTTTACTTGTAGTGATGTGTCAAGACTCAGGAAGGTACATGTGTACTATGACTTGTGTTTTCAAAGGTTGGTGAAAAAGTGATAATAGATATATTCAAGTTTCAGGCTTTTTAAAGTTATGACTTGTTGAAACTCCTGAAGCATGAAACTCTGAAGTGACTTCTAGTGATTTAACTCTTTAACCATTTTGCAGATCCACAAATCTGAAGAGATTTAGGATCATTCGATTAGATGAAAGACTTCATAGACAACGTATATCACACATGCCTCATTCTTATTTAACCAGGAATGAAAATTCTTTAAAGTAAAAAAATATTAGACATATATATGTTCCACCATAGGCTCCATCTGGGGATTGTGTCTCCTTGCGAGGCGTGGAAGAACAGTAGACCAAGTTCCTTTATTGGGTAAATGGAGTCATCATCGTATTTCTATAAGACACTTTTGGGAAAAAATCATACAAAAAGGAAATGAACTTCAACTAAATCTCAGAGAATATTCAAAACACAGTCAACTATTTATCATCAAGTTAGGCTATTANACCTGTTACAAGGAAATGCACGAGATTTTTAGTCTACTAAGACTTTCTTTTCTGCAAGAATGAAAATAGAATTCAAAATCCAATATCTTTATTCACCTTAAGTGTATTGATTTGTGAATACCTTTACTGAAGACAAATTCATTTTCCTTAATGAGAAAATCTAGGCGGTGATCTACAATTCATATTAGAATCATTACCATAGGTTTTCGATTAATGCCATTAATATTGGTGGTTCACGATCGAGAATTTTTTATGGAATAGGTTAGAAAATCTCTGAATCGGGAATGCACGAATGATGAATTTAGAGATAATATTTTTTAATAAATTAATTAATCATGTTTAACTTTAAGTGTTTGTGGGTGTTCAGACTTCAGGATTTTAACAATAACTCAAGATAGAATTCCCGAAGCCCGAAACTGTGAAGGATTAATCACTTGATAATCACTTTTGGATTTAATTAACCCCTTTTTAAATTTAAGGTATTTTGGATGTTTGAATTTTGGGATTTTTAGAACGTGATGGATGACAAAGGTTCGAACTCCATAGTGAGAAATTTTCTAATCAACTTTTAATTAAGATTAACTTAACCAATTGTGGTTTAATATCTCAGGATTTTGTCGCTTCGTGAATTTGCAAGTTAGTTCCTTATTATATTTTCGAAAGAGCTTTACTCGTAGTGATGTGTCAAACCTCAGGAAGGTACATGTGTACTATGACTTGTGTTTTCAAAGGTTGGTGAAAAAGTGATAATAGATATATTCAGGTTTCAGGCTTTTTAAAGTTATGACTTGTTGAAATGCCTGAAGCACGAAACTCTGAAGTGACTTCTAGTGATTTAACTCTTTAACCATTTTGCAGATCCACAAATCTGAAGAGATTTAGGATCATCCAATTAGATTAAAGACTTCATAGATGACGTATATCACACATGCCTCATTCTTATTTAACCAGGAATGAAAATTCTTTAAAGTAAAAAAATATTAGAAATATATATGTTCCACCATAGGCTCCATCTAGGGATTGTGTCTCCCTACGAGGCGTGGAAGAAAAGTAGACCAAGTTCCTTTATTGGGTAAATGGAGTCATCATTGTATTTCTATAAGACACTTTTGGGAAAAAATCATACAAAAAGGAAATGAACTTCAACTAAATCTCAGAGAATATTCAAAACACAGTCAACTATTTATCATCAAGTTAGGCTATTAACAGTTTCCTTCTCTTGAAACTAATTTCGGATTTTTTTAAGATAATCAAAACAACTTCAAATGAAATATAAAACTCTCATTGATTTTGTTTGCATAAAGGAAAAGTAAATTTAACAATTTTAGTCAGGGAGTCCCTTGTTGGTTTAGAATGTAAATCTTGTCGAAAAGAGAACTAGCTACCAAAGTGCATTATATACATGTATAATAACCTTGCAGATATCATAGACATTTCTTCATTGCCAACAATCTTGTTCAGTACCACGATGAAGTTATCCATATTTCCCATTGAATTTCCTTTCACCACTTCAATTTGCACTTTGTTGAAATGAGGACAATCATTAAATGAATTTGTTTCACCACTTCAATTTTCACTTTGTTGAGATGAGGGAAATCATTAAAAGAATTTCCTTTCATCATATCTTTGGTAAAAATGGTGACAATCGAATTTCGAATTTCCTTTCACCATTTGTGTTGGACTAGATGAGGCCAATCAGATTATTAATTTCCTTTCACCATCTGTGTTATATTTTAATATTTCTAAAGTGGGGGCAATCAGCTCGTATGCATCATACAAGGGATGATAGTTTCTTATAATTTAACAACGAAGGTCCGTCAACCCACTTTGATTCACTCTGGACTAATTCTCTCCCGACCTTCAATACACCTTTGCCTATAAAGAATATCTTATGGGGAATGTTTGATTTGCATGGATTTTCCTTGAGAAAAACTAATCAGTTTATATCGGTTAGAAGGGATAAAGTTGTTAGGATTAGCCTAGACATGCTTTCTTTCCATTAAAAATCAGAGGAATATAAATATTTTTTCCTATTTCCATTTTGAATATCTGGTTTTTTAAACTTTTTGAGTCAAGGCAAAATTCTTCCTTTCTATGAAGGTTTAAGGATAGGTAGTAAAAATCAGAATAGAGTAAAATCTTGGAGATAGGAAAATGAAACAGAATGAGGATCGAGAGGGTTTGGCACCAAAGAATCTCATTTTCACACAATTTGCTTTTCAATTACCAGTGTTGCTTCTTTTTATTTGTATCTGGAGGTTTTTAGATTTATTCCTTTTCTTTATATTTGATGAGGCGAAC
>JZKD02S0469582.1:12802-43898 GCA_000966675.3 Picea glauca
AGAATGTTGTTCTAATCGTACTTCACCATTCGAATACTTTTGCCTTTTGAACATGCTTCCATTTTCTTGCATTGAATTTGGCAGGGACTACGCTGCTTCGCTGCCCTTGTTATATCCAATGGTGAGTTTATACCATAGTTGGGATGGTTTCGACAATGACCATGTGGGTACTTTCTCCAAACCAAGTTGAGCTCTATTTCACAAGTCGAGCAATGCAAATGAAATAACCCTAGTTCGTTGCAAAGGTGATAAAGCACAAGCCAACTTGATATTAAATGGCACATCCTATCGAAGTAAATGCATGGCCAACTCGACATATGATACCATATAACCAAAATCATGCCATGCGAACCATATCATGACCAAGTTGCATTATTCCCAAATCTCATAACATAATTCCATGCGCTATATCTACTTCAAGATATATTCCATTTAAATCACCATAAATCAAATTAACGTGTCTATCCATGTGAGTAAGCTTGGACTTATAACTTATGACCAATGATATATACCATTAAAAACATATGTTGTACAACATAATATAATTAACGTGTCTATCCATGTGAGTAAGCTTGGACTTATAACTTTTGACCAATGATATATACCATTAAAAACATATGTTGTACAACATATATTGTGTCACTTCACAATATTGTATATCAACTCAAACATTTCAAACATTTTTCCCATAGCTTTAATACTTATAATATTTCCACTTAAATATTACCTTTTGTTGTCACCATTGTTGCAACATGGAACCAATGTGAGATTATAAAGTGAATCTATTCATATGATATATCTTTTGTTCATACTATGACTATATAAAAAGATCTTTGTATATGTATGAAAATTTTCCATATGTATATGGCTTATAAAACCATGATTTTATGTCTCATACCTTGTCTCTATTGCATGTATGTCAAATTGTGTAGCTTATATGTCTTGAATTGATGAGCACGGAAAATCATTTTAACTTTGATTGTGCATGTAATCATAGAAATGGGGAAGATCATATAATTTGAATATTTCACAAGTACCATGTCACCAAAATGATGAATAATGAAGAGAATCTATTATCATTGACATGCACTGAATTGAAGTGAAAACCCTTTTTGTTATCTAAACATGTCAAGTGCCACAAGAACTATATATAAACATACTATAGTTTTGAAGATTCATCTTAATACTAATCACATGCAGGTATGCAAGTGTGTTGAGGAAAATTCTTAAAAATAATAAATTATATGTTTTATTCTAGGGAAACCCACCTATTAATATTTTATCATAAATATAGAGATAGGTCTTGCAATTATTTGCAAGATTTTAATAATAGGTGATGAGATTTTGAGTCAACAGAAGGGAACAAAGTTGATGTTCCTAGTGCCACTAGTAAAGATCTTGGTTACAGATACTTTGTGGTTGAAAAAATCCTTCTTGACCTCAAAGAATTATTTGATAATCTCCCTGAGGCGAAAAAGAGGAGGCCTAGGTATAAGATAATTTACAAGAGAGTTGTCACCAGTTATTATGTCTATACGAATGGTGAGGAAACTATATTCGAGAAAGTCGAGTGTCTTATAGAGGAGGAAATGAAAACCAAAGCACTGAGGGAGTGATAGAGGATTGAGTATGTGTGCTCAATTATGAGAGGCGCCTAACAATGTCCTCTGTTTTTGCATCTTCATTAAAGAAAAACCTCCACAAACTTTAATTGCAAAGATTCAAATTTTTAGTTTGTCAATTTTATTTTTCTTTTGGCCTTCCATTCACATAGAAAGTTGTATGTGTCAATCTACTTATGCTTCTCCTACTCTTGTTCTCTTCGTCGTCATCTCTGATTCACATACAATTATTTTTAGGAACACATATATAGATAAAAAAAAAATTGAAATTATACAACACACACACACATACCAATTTTGTATTTATCAAAAAATGAAATCAAATTATGTTTGCAAAAAATGTGATAAAGCAATTGATGCACCTTTAATAAATAATGCACACCATTCCTAGTTCTCTTTATTATAAATAAATCACCATTCACGGTGCTCTATTTTATGTGGTGCACTCGTGCTACTTTCTCTAATAAAAACATTTGTATGCACCAGTAAGGTGCACCAGTAAGTTTGGTGATTTATCTTTGCAATTTCACGATGCTCCATGTTGTATGGTGAACCGATACAATGTTAATAATTAAATGCATAAAAATGTTAATCATTATATATGTGGTGTGTTAAAGTTTTCATAACGCATTGATGGGATCTTTTACAAGATGACATTGCTTCTAAGATGGAGGCACCAGTAATGCACAACTGGTAATATTGTGTTTTGTGTAGTTTTAAATGCACCACACACAATGTTTCATGTTAATACCTAAGAATCAATATGGAAGGTGCTTTCTATAAATTCATAGGATGCACCACTATCTGGGGTGTGTCAAACACGCGAAGTGCACCACAAATTTTATTATAAAAAAATTGAAAAAAATGTCAAATTTAAGACCAATTTTAAATTTTAATCTGATGAAAATTAAAATGAGGTAACAAACAATTTTCCTAGTTTATTTTGCATGAGGGGGCATGGTTGGCTCATAGAGGAAAAATGAAATTTTCAATTTTTTTTCTGAAATTGGAAAATGTACAAAATCTACAGGGGCATTGAGGAAGAAACACTATAGAGCATCACAAATGGGGTGGTAGTAAAAGGAATGTCAACACCGATTATTGTGTCAAATATTGGAAGAAAAAAAGGAAATGTGATAATGAAATTTGGTTTGGTATTTCTTTTTTTTTACCCTTTCATAGTGCGCCTAATAGTAAGATGCACCATAATGTTATTTGTACCTGAACACACCAATACGCTTGTTTTGTTTTACACTAAAATGGTGCACTATATATATGGATGCACTAGGTATTTTGTGTATGAGTAGCGTACCATACATCTTTTTGTTTATATAGTAAAAAACTCTACACTATAGTATTATCAAGCACACCCTAATTGTTTTCCAATACGCCACTATTGTAGACACATCGGGGTTGTAGGTTTTTTAAGCCCACCGTAGAAGGTTTATAGACTTTAAATCAAACTTTTGTATTGAGTAATCATTTGTTCTAACATGTTCCATTGCATTTGTTATAAGCATGCCAGTGTTCTTAAATTACTATAGAGCACCATGATGCATTTTATTTTTTATAAAATAAAAAATGATATTTTAGTATTTTATATTAATAACGGTTATTGATGAGCTTTGTTTGTTCGGCACGAGGGATTTATGTTTGTAAAATCACATGGGTTTTATGTTTGTAATAGAACTCATTCATCTAGGCGACTTAGGCACACCGGATTTTAAAAACTCCACAGAAAAATTTGATTTCCCGCATTAGAAATAAATACAAATCCAGTCGGACAAGAAAAATTCTAGTCGTGGATCAGAAAAAGCAAGACAAAGGGGGAACAAACATACCTCCACCTTCCAAACCACACATTGATGTAACCTGGGAATTTTCAACACCCATTAATTTGTAGTGCAATGAAACTTGATCACCTCCAGAAACCTCAATGCAAAGACAAAATAAGGTTTTAACATTCTCACCTCTATCCTCTTTTTAGACAATCCTTTGCATGCAATCATCAATCCTTATTGGCCAAGGAAATTGGGTTTTTTTATGGGAATAAAATTGGACAAGAATGGATCTATTGGTATATTGGAACAACTAAAATAGAGAGGGAACAAGAATCCCTCCACATTTCAATCCACACATTGAGGAAACCTGGGAATTTGTAACACCTACTAAATGATAGTGTGGTAAAATCTAATCTCCTATGGAAAAATAAATGCAAAGACTAAATAAGGTGAGAATGTTCCACCTCGATCCTATTTTTACATGGTCCTTGCCATGAAAGAAACAACCCTCATTGGCGAAGTCAATTAAGTATTTTATGGGATCCAAGTTACATCCCAACAATGACATTACCACTTATGTGTTATTGAGTGGAGACAGTGGAAAAATGAAATATGGCCATGCTGCAAAATACCCTTAGCCAATTTTTGGGAAAACCCAACAGACAAATCATTCACCACACCATTGTTTGCATGAAATGACACTTCCATTAGAAAATAAGTAGATGAAACAATAGGTTGTACTCACTTAAACAACACATGGGACTAGGAAACCTATTGGGATGAAGCTCCAACAAAATATAGAGAGGAAAATCTTGAGGTTGTAGTGCCTCATGCTTATGATTGATTTATCAGAGCATGGAGCATGTTCCCCCACCATGATGAGGTTTCATTATATTATTCAACATATATCTATGTTGATTTTATGTTTCACATGGGCCATGACTATACTAGAATGTCGTCACTTTTTTATGGTATAGGTAGGGGATGCAGTTATGACCATATTGGGGCTCATGGAGACCCTACTATATTATTTCCTCCGACCAAATCAGTACCATTTTCAAGTAGGAGTATTTTTTTTCCCATAGGAGTTAATAGATCTATTACATCTCTAAGTTGAGGCAAGGAATGAAATGGAAAACACCATGCACACTTCATTGGGTTTTATTTCAATGCCTTTAGACAAGGAGAGATCTATACCACCACCTATAACTATAGAGCCTGATTTTTATTTTGTGGCTGATAATGTACTTGAGTTTATACAGGTCCCCAATCACTCATTGCAATACACTATCAATACTCCAAATGAATATCTTCTATTGCATGAGAGATGTAGAACAACTCATAGAGGTCAGATATAGTTTTGTACAGTTTGTATGTTTAAATTATCTTTATTAGTCATCAATTGATCATCTTTTAACAAATGTAGAATTAATGCATTAAGTAATCTTCTTTTATTTTTATGAAATGAAAATGATGAGCTTTACTTTAGTAAACAATCAATTTCTCATCTACACATGGCATATGTGAGAGACTCAATTAGTGTATGGTTGATTTCTATAAGTATATGGTTAGCATATGGTTGAATTTTGGTTATTTCATCCTAACTTCCTTCACATATCTCATTATATTTTCCCATGGTAATGGAAAGGGTGTTTCCAATGGTCCTCCACCCCAACCTAAGTATGAATCCATAATCAAGCATGAATCTCCAAATATACCCACTACAAAGAAAGGTACTCAATTGCAATGCTTAATCGATGAGGAAAACTTTTTAAATCGATTCAACCAAGTACAAATTATACATCAATTTATGAAATAATGATTATAGTATGAATTTATTAATTTTATTGTTTACATGTAATATTGTCACCTAAAGGTCCAAGTACAAGGGATTTTTGATGTCGCAATGATGTGGTCACATGAGTGTGATGCAACACTTTATTGAAATCTTGATGAGGGCCCATCAACGATCCCAATATATATTGCACTAACTCATATGCCATCTATAAATATTCAAATCCCACATATATAGTTTACCATTGAATAGACCCATGTGACTTCATCCATCTAGTTAAAATTTGAAAATATTGTTAGTTCATAAATTTTGTACTTAGAAAAATTATCTAACTAGATTTTAAGATATAATTGTAGCTCAATGCGCTGGATGTTGGGTATGTTTTATGTTCTTTGAATGAACAAACCTAGTCTTCCATGCATTATGATATCCTTGCTTCTAAATACTCTCTAGGTATTAATAATAAATGGCCAACTCTTGATAAGATGTCTAGAGATGTAAAATATAGAAATAGAAGGAAGAAGGGAAATACATATATTGTTGAAGGTGTAGGGGTAATGGTTATAATTTATTCATAATCCTTCTCATCCTACTCTAAATAGGAAGGGGATTGCACATCTATTTGGGTCATCATTATTTTAGTTTTGTGGGTTGGATCATGTCTAGATGAAGATATAGGTAGAGGCCATTACCACTTGATACATAAAAAGATTGAAAATTATATGAGTGGGAACATTGTTGGTGGCTTAGTTTTAGATATATTTATATATTCCAACCATAATTATGTGGGAATAAAATCATACTTATACCATGTCAGATGAAGGCAACAAAATAAATATAGTAGGGATGACAACACCCCATTACTGAGGTTCTTAGAGTGGACAAACCCCAAAGAGTGTTATGAAATGAATATTCTCTCTACAAATATAAGGTGGTTGGGTATTCATCCAAAAATAATTTCCCTTATTAGACTTGTTGAGGTGGAGATGCCAGATCTACTTCTTTTACAAGAGACTATGGATAGAAGACATATTATAGTGGATAGCCTAAAAAATAGATTCAAGGGATGGGAATTTACTTATACTAATTATTTTGGACTTCCCAAAGGACTTATCACTAGATGTAACTCTGGATTAAGTCTAATAAACTCTTTTGATGTAATTTTAGGTTTATGCATCAAAATTTACAATAAAATCCCATAGAAACCTTTTATTGTTTTCAATGTGTATGGACCTTATAAACATAAACAAAACTTATGGGAAACATTTTTCGATTTACAGATTGTGAAATATGTGGGGTGATTATAAAATCTGATTTAAAAATTCACTCTAACCACATTGGAGGTATGGAGGGACCCTAGAAGAGTGGATAAATTGGAATATTTATTCTTACATCACTTATAACTTTTTGGGTCAATTGATGTGGAACCTGTTTCTCTTAAGCCTACCTAGTGGAATAACAACGATGTTGGTAAGGTTGTGCCCAAAAGACTTCACAGATTCTTACTTTTAACTCACTTGCTTTAGTAGGTGGACAAATTTAGATTGTGAATTGAGAAAAATAGGTTAACTAATCATTTCCCCATCTTCCTTAATTTAGATTTAAATAATTAGAAACACGGAGTACCTTCAAATTTAACTCTAGTTGGCTTCAAGAAGAGTAATTCCAGGTGATTCTGAAAGACAATTAGAGGAATCACATAATCGACATGGTGTTTCTACCAGTGATTTGTTCACTAGCTAGGGAAAGGCACATGAACCAAGATTGACTACTTAAGGACACAAAAAAGGAAATTGAAGAATTTTTTATGGGTCATACTAGTGGAACTATCAATGAGGTATAACTTTTGATACTTAAGCAATTGGAACTCAAGAAAATAAGATGTTTTATGAGAGGTAAGTTGAATGGAAATTGAAGAGAAAGGATGCTTGGTTGTAATTGGGAGATGAAAATACAAAGATTTTCCATCAATATGAAAATTATAGGAAAAGAATTAATGCCACTTGAGATATGGAAAATGAATATGGTGTAGTGGTCAAATGTTTCAAGGATTTCATTGGTCTATGGGTTAGGAACATTAGTAAACTATATCAACAACCTAAAGGAGAAATATTATTAATATAATTAAGGTTGATTCATTCTTTCCAATATTGGTGACGAAAGAGGATAATAGATGGTTACATGAGGAAATATATAAGGATGAGCTCCTAGTTATAATTTCTTATTTCCAAAATGAAAAGAGTTGATGTCCACATGGGTCATTGATCGAATTTTATTTATGTTTTTTTTATTTATTGGGTGAAGATTTACTCAAGGTGGTGGAGGAAGTTAGCACTTTAGGTAGGGTTATAATGATTTATTTTAACTCTACCTTTTGTCTATCCCTAAAGTAGATAATCCCAAGTCCTTTGAAATTTTAGGCCCATCTCCCTATGTAACTGTGTCTACAAAATTATTTCTAAGTTGTTAGTTGTTAGGTTACAAATGTTTCTCTTTGGTTTTATCTTCCCATAACAATTTGTTTTTTTAGAGGGTAGGGAAATCCATGATGCTACTAGGTATTCTCAAGAGAGCTTTCATTCCATTAGAATCAAGAAACATCTTGCCATGATTTTAAGTCTTGACCTTACAAAATATTTTGATATAACTTGTTGGCTTTACTTCATGCTCCTTTTGACTCATATAGGTTTTAGTCGAACTATTATCAATTCGATCATGGGATGTGTGACATCTATATCATTTGTTGTACTTATTAATGGAGAATACTCCCCTTTCTATATACCAACAACATGGATTAGAAAAGGTTGTCCCCTATTCACCTACTTGTTCTTATTAGTTGCAAAAGGTCTTTGTAGATCTATCTAGCAGGTCAAAAGGATTATATGTATTAAAGGGGTTGACATTGGAGGAATTATAAAACTCAGTCAAATTTTTGTTGATCATTTGTTTCTCTTAAAAAATGGCTTGGAGGCTAACAAAAACATTTAGAAACAAATTTTACAATTTTATAGTAAATACACTAGGATGAAGTTCAATATTCATAAGTATGTAATCAAATTCAATGAAATATATAAGGAGAATCAACAATTTATGAGACAATTGCTTCCTTTTTTCCATTTAAATCTTGGTTTTGGACTCAAATATTAGTATTTTACTTTGAAACCAAATGGATACTACAAGAGGGAGTAGTTTTGGGTCTAAGGAAGGATTGGAAGGACAAATATTTTTTGGTGTAATCAGTGGCTCTATAGGGGAGGTAGACTGATGTCAATTAAGGATATTCCTAAGGAAATGCCTATCTACTGGAATTATTTATGACATATAAACAAATGATTGTTGGACAAGATAAGGAAGGTATGTTTCATTTTTTTATGGAAGGGTGATTATAAGTAGGGAGGGTTTCGCCTTGTTAAGTGAAAAACACTATTTGCATAACCAAAAGGTGAAGGGGGTTGGGGTCTTAAGAATATTAACTTATTTGGAAATTCCTTGGTAACAAAGAGTCTTTGGAACTGATGTAAGAGTATTTTTCCTCCTAAATAAACCTTGTTGAAAAGGCCTAAGGGGGTCTTGAAGTTCACTAAAGAGAGTGGGCTCCTATAATGTATTTGATTGTGTTTTCCTAAGTTTGTAATCATATTCTAGAAGGATAGGGTTTGTTTTCCCTAATTATGATGTAAATGGATTAATTGAAAAAAATAGTTGGATTAGGTGGGTTGTCTTAAGTATGGAGGATTCAATATAATTGATCCTCATCAATTTTAAAGAGTGAGAGTGATATTGTTGTAGTTGTTTGTGTATTCTTAGGAATTGTTTTTGATGAGATGGAAGTGTATCTTCCATGCATAAATGGTAATCCTTCAAGCATGTATGTGTGGCCAATTAGTGAGGAATCAAGCCAACAGAGAGTATGGACAATTGATGAGAATTATGGCCAAGAGATAGAGAGGGAGTAAAGAAGAATACCAGACTATAGATCGGGCGAAGAAATGTTTTCTAAAACTATGTACAATGAGTGGATTAATAGAAGATAACTTATGTGTTATTTTTTTTTGTATAATTGAATGGAATTTATGTCCTTGTACATCTCTGTAATGATTTATTGAGTTATAAATTCAAGAATGTTGATCGAGACGTGTTCCCTATGTGTTAGATTGGCCTTCTAGAATTGTGTTTATAGGTTCAAAGATTCAATTTGTAGATCGAACATAAATATACGAATTCTAGAGTGAGAAGATATTCATTCTACACAAATAATTATAGTTAGTATCTACAAAGATGGATTGATGGAATGAATTATTTTATGATATCTGGTTTAGGACATCAAAGGTTGGTATTAATCACAAAAAGGAAGTCATGGAGAATATCCACCATCAATCATGATAGGATAGAAGGTCCATGAGTTAACATATAGGTGAATTTGAAGTAAGTGGAAGGAGGTAGTACCAGTGCCCCAACATCCCGACTTCCTATTATTGGGGTTCCAAGGCAAAGGTCTCTTTCTACTGGCATACTGGCCTAGGACATATTATTAGTCAGAGACAAGGTGTTACGATCCCTCGAAGTGTTGACAACTCAATATTTCAATCCCAGTGTATTGGTCTATAGATCCCCCTGTGCATTATCAGACTAACTACAAGTTAGGACACGGTGGTTGGACACACTGACATACCAACATCCTAGTATTTTATTATTTTGTCGTAGCAAGGTTCTAATATATTGGAATATCATGACATTGATTCCATCGGTAACTTTTAAGTTACGTGTATATATGATCGTCAGTATGGCTCTCATAATATTGAGGCATCGCCTATTGAATATTTCATCATTGAAATCCAATTGACAGATGAGATTATATCTAGAGTGACTCTTGTCACAGATCAACGGTCATCATGAGTAGATCAAACTGATAAAAAAATCAAGAAATGAGTGTTATGTGTTAAGGATCGACATTCCAGTTGATGGGAGAATTAATATCCCGATAGGGAGGATATGGTCATCGAATCAGAGATCAAATCGATGATGTACAAATATATTGGGACTTAGACATGTCCATGAGATAACATACCAACACATTTCATGTTAAGCAGAATGTGGTAGTATCAGTGCCCCAACATCCTGACTTCCTAGTTGATCCGGTATCTTTTCGTCTGGTGACTTATTAAATAATTGTATTAAATGAGCATAAACTAAAGTACACCATAAAGAAGTAAAAGCTCAAAAATAAATAGACATAATCATGAAATATGAATGCAAAAAATTGATAACGAAGTTCATCCCTTGTGGACTACGTCTTCGGGTCCTTCTCTCAAATGGGTAGGCCTTTTTATTAACTCCACAAAATAATTGGGCAAAATACATAAGTATACCTTATTCTAGAGTTAAGATACAAAATTTTTGCTCATATCAAAAAACAAACATCACCACTACATTCGTGGCATCAAATTGCCTAAAAATGACTATCTCCATGCCTCAATTTGAGTCTGGCACTTTTAGGCCCAAGAGAGACCCCTGCCTCGGTTTTCATGCATGCCTCTGTAATAAATGATTGACATTTTTCTCGAAATGCATACCCAGTCCATACGATCACACCTTGGTCTCTCCTCCTTGTTACGTACACTAGCGAAGGCCCATTTTTATAACAAATTCTGGGCGGTTGTGTAATAATGAGGCCATTGGCCTAATCGACGGGAAGATGCTATTTTAAGGCTTTGGTTAGAGGAGGTCTCGGGGTTGAACCTGCAAGCCTCCAATTTCTTTTGGGGTTTGTTGTAACAGTTTGGTGAATAAAACGACGGTCCACTATATTTGGCGGAGATACTACCAGAATGGAAAAGATTCTGGCATGTAGTTTGGTGGTTGGTTAATTTAGTCGACCTGTGGAATCTGTCGCCACTCTGGTGGAACCACTGCCATATTTGGTGGTGTGTGTGTGTATATATATATATATTATTTTTTTTTATTTTCGATTGTTGGGCATCATTGGGAATTTTCCCACTGCCACATGGTAGCCAATCATTGTCCCATGTAACCTCATTGTAAGATCAGTCTTCCACATCACCCTGCCATATGTCGTACAGATGCCACATCAGCATGCCACGTAGTGTACGGATGCCACGTGAAAACTTTTCATTTTTCCACAAGTCGACCAAAAAATTCCAAAAATGAGTGACATGTGGCAGCCTCTCGTGCTTCCATGTCATCATGCTGACATCATCATGACATGTGTCACCCTCTATACTTTCCATGTATGATATACTGATGATGAAGTCATTCGTACTGATGCTGACATTATCAGTATAGATGTTGACTTACCCCTGCTGACTAGGCTAGGTTGACTAAAACTTTGATTGTGAATATCTTTCAATCCGTAACTCTATTTGACGAGCCATTTGCACCGTTAGAAATCTCGCGACACACTCTTCGCGATCATGCCATTTTCACTGAGATTTTGGAACTTTGATTTTTTCCCTTTCTCTTATGTTGAAACCATTCTGAGCGTCCTGAGTTGTTATTAGCCTTCTCTGGATCCTTTTTGGATCACCGATATCGAGGTTCCACAACAAAGGTCCCATTCTACCATCCTACCATCTCGAGACATATCGTTAGTCAGTGGAAAGGTGTTCTGATCCCCTGAAGTGTTGAAAACCCAATGTGTTGATCTTGTTGTATTGGCCTATCGACCCCCCGACGCATTATCAAACTAATTGCAATCTAGGACTCAGTGGCCTGACAACCTGACATATCGACATCCTATTACTACATTGTTCCATCGCAACAGGGTTCCGGTATATTAGAATATCATAACATTAGGGCCATCGATAAGTTTTGAGTTATGTGTATATGTGATCATTGGTAAGAAGGCATAGGTCCGGTATCAAAGCACCCGATTATAGTATGTGGTCATGTGGAGGATAAGGGAGGTCAAAGATGTGAATAAGAGTGCTTATGAAAAGTTCTTATGATCAACACATATGTTCATTTGGAATACGATTTGGACAAGGACAACACGATCCAGAACGCGATTTGATCAAGGATTCAAAACAACTATGATATTGTGAGAAATATGAGTGTTAGCATTGTTGATAGAGTTTTATTCGAACTATGTTTCTTGTGGGTATTATGACCTGGTGGGTCATCAAGAACCTTATCAAAAATAATATATTATGAAGGAATTTTTTTTTTTTAAATTACATCACACTTGGAACATTTTCGGTTGAATGAGAACTGATAGAAAGCACATTCAGAATGTCTTTAATTAGTGAAAAGAACTAGTCCTAGAATTCCCTATTTTTGGTAATCACCTAGCTTGGATTATTGGAAATGGTAGACTTGTTCATTTTCGTGTTGATTCCAGTCTACGATGTGGGAAGGAATGTTTTCTTTCAATTGAGTTGATAAATTATTTTTATGAATCTGGTTACTTTACTCTAAATCAATTAGTGAATGAGGACTCTTTTGACATGTGGCACCAAGGATGGAAGACAACTATTTTTTTTAGGCATGGAGGGTGATGATGCTCCACTTTGGGGTAGATTTATGGAGGAGTAGAAGAAATTTCATATCATAATTAAAGATAAAATTGATGAGCTAATATGGTTTATGAAGAAGATTGGGGGAGGATATACAACTTGTATGGGCTTCAATGTTTTCAAGAATGGAGAGTGGAAGAAGCCTAAGTGGTAGTGGTCTAAGTTATGGAAGGTTAAGGCCTCCAAAAAATATCTTATATATATGTGGCTAACACTAAATGACAAACTATTTTCTTGGGATTTGCTAAAAAAAGGGACACGTGGGGAATTATTTATTGTATCCACTATAGAATTCGTGAGGAAAATATTACACACCTTTCTATATTCTGTCCTTTTTCACTTCAGGTCTACAGGGACAATGGTCAATGGTTGTGTCTATAGAACATTTGGTTAATAAATAGTCTTAAAGATTGTATTTAGGTTCTGTTTAAGAGGTGGGATCTCAAGGAGAATATGGTTATTCCTTTCCTTTCTCTCTAAGGTGTCTGGATTGTGTGTAATCCATATTTATTTGAAAATAGCCACATCCCTATCTTCTAGGTTTCTACATAGATTTCAATTATATTTCAACACATTAAAAAGGGAATTCCTAACAAAGTCCCTTTCAAAGTTGGTGAGCTTCATATTAACAAAACAATACCTTGGGGCTTCTTTCATGGATCCAATCAAGGTTCTAAGAATATTAGCGGCCTAGGAGGAGTTATGTTTCTATAGAAGGTTACGTCTAAGTCAAGACAACATTTATCATCATATTCTACTTGAAAATTTATCATCATATTTTTCGAAATTTATAATATTAATTATATATATATATATATATATTTATATCATTAAAATCATTATATCCTTGAAATTGCAAGGCCTTTTGTTAGTGCAGAGTACATGGATTTTAACATTATAAAATAAATTTCATTTTATTTTTAAAAATAGTAAAAAATATTAATTTAAAATATATATATATATTTGGAATCTACATAGTTGACTCTATATGTTTATGTAGTTTCATTGATGACGAATTCATGTAGTCTATAAAAAAGTAACGTTATAAATAGAGCTATTTAAAGGTATTCAGAAAAATTGAGGTTTTAACCTATTTGCAACCGAACCACCAGGTTTGTTTACTCTGAACCTAAATCTAAGTCAAACAAATCAATGAACATGTAGGCTAAGGTTGTCACTCCCACTAGAAAAAAAAGTGAAATGCGAGGAACCCACACACTCTCTAGAGCTCGTGCACATTGTAGAGTGGCATGCTCTTTTATGACTAAACACCCGCAAGGTGGATTTGACAAGAATGTTCCAAAGAAATCTTGTAGACATCTAAATCCATCAATAACATGTTGACCCACCACAAAGAACCTTTCAAGGGTATGCTTTGTCTCCTGATGGAGATGGTCATCAGGGGTATGGATCTTGAGACCTTAGACATGGCCAAGAAAGTTAACATAAACGTTAGGTCCTAAAGGAATCTAGTCATCTAGAGCCATGAAGGATGCCTCGAACAACCACACATAGCCTTTTGAGTATCATTGGCCTATTATTTGTGGATGTTGGTACCACTAGGTAGTTTTGAGTACAAAGTATATCTCAAGAACTTGGAAATAATCTACCTTTTCTCACCTCCTCCCTCTTTGCCCCTCTTTCCCCACTCCCTCATGCCCACCTCTCATGGTCTCACCTTTCTCTCATTTATGTCTCACCTCTCTCCTAGTATCACCTATCTCCGTTGAAATTTACCTTAACTAAAAACACTTAAAAAAATGAATTTATCCATTTTTAAAATCACTCTTTAAATAAATAACTTCTTATCTTAAAGGTCCTAACGTGTTACTTTACTTTCTCTAAACGGGACACTTAAAAATATGTTGAAAACATAGCTGTTTTCCTAAATTCAAAGGACTCTCTTATTTCTTTGCTTTCTCTTAAAAAAAAACCCTAAAATTGAGTTGAAAGATTAACTCTTTAACTCTATTTTCTATATAATTGCATCACTAATTGAAGAGTTATTATGTCTTCACCCGAGAGATATATATTTCTGACTTGTCCCATAAAGAAGGACAAAGTCATCTAATCAGAACGTGCAGCCAATCATGATGTTTTAATTATTCTTTTTAAATGATAATAAGAACGTGTAATAAATCATGATGTTCTACGTAAAAGATACCCCACATTTTTTTATGTTAAAAACGAATTCCCTAACCTTATATTTTTAATCAAATCACTTACAAATCAAAGAGAACTTTTTTTAAAACTTGAAAGGACTGTTTTATTTTTAGTTCGTAGAATTTTATTTTTAATTAAATACCTTAAATAATCAAAGCAAAATACCTTACGAAGAAGACAAAAGCAGTAGTTTAGTCTTATGGAAAGGGAACAGGGTTGGAATTTTAAGCTTATTTTTGCCGGTTTGATGAACAGGTAAGTTCTCCACCAAAAATCACTTGTCTATGGATAAAATAATTTTCAGAGTTATCATTTATATTTTAAAATTATATATATTATATTTATTTTAAATTGGTGGTTGTGTGGAGGTACATTGTAAATTGTAGTTATTGATAAATTGCATTGATTTATTAATAAATCAATTAATATGAATTGCAATTGTCAATGTTAAAAAATTTATGTGATCCGAATGTAATATTTGAATATTTATTAGGAAGTCAAATACACTGACTATCAGTCAGTGTAAATTAACTTTGTATTAATTTTTTCAATTGCGAAGTGTTTAATTTTGATTTTAAATTTTCATCTTTTCCCTGCAATTGAATTTAGATACTTCCGCTTTGATGTCATTATTAATTGTAGATTTCCTTCATCTTCTTATCAAGAATGTTGGTGTAAACACTCGAACATAATTTTAAACAAAATGTTAATATCCAAACTTAAAATATTATTATTATTTTTAAATGAGTATGATGTTTGGTAAATTTACAGAATTTAAAATAATTTTTAGAGATGCAATTTTGCAAAATTTTGCAATTTTTTGAGAGTATAAAGTTTGAAAATATGTTTCCATTTTATATATTTGTTTTTTTTTTTTAGAGTTGATGATGATAATAATGATTAAAGTCCACTAAGACCGAATTGGTCTCTCAGACCTTAAGAGGGTAAGTGATTACTTATGATTCTTTATAATTTTGTTTATGTCATTGAAAAGCAATAAGAGAAGCTTTCCAAGATCACCATACTTTTATTGAGTTATGAGGTTAGGAAGTTTGGTAGTGTGATAAATATTTTGAAAATGAGATCTAATATGGGTATAGGCTGGACAATCTAAGATAAAGTGTTTTTCATCTTAAACCTTTTGGTGTCACAAAAGTGACACACTCTTTCATCCCATGGTGTTTAAGGAATTGACAACACCCACTTTCACTATGGAGCTGGTGAGAATTTGTTCTTATCTTAGCAATGTTTATTTTTTTCTTTACACTTGACAAAACAGATAGATAATTTTGATCTTCTAGATTAGGGTTGATTACATCTTTATAATACCTTAATTTTCTTTTTTCCTCTAACTCTTTATCACACCACATTTTTTAATAGTATATTTATGCCATCCTCCCTTGAGTAAATGGTGGTTATGACTTGAAATTAAGTTTAGTTAAGATGGATATTGAAATTTTATTTACGGCAAACATTGAATTTTTTTTTTTATTATTAATATTTTTTAAATATCACATTAAAGCTATGTTGAACAAAAAAAAAATTGCACATTTCACTCATATTAAACTATAGAAAACTCTTTGAACACATTTTTTTTTATTTTTCTTAACTTATCTTACTTTAAAAAAATAATTATATTTTTTTTATAAATGAATTAATAAATAGATAAATTTATTTTTTTTAAATATTTTTTATTAAGCAAATTTCTATTTTAAATTTTACATTTCTTTAAAATTTAAATAATCTAAATTTTTTAAAATCAACTAAAATCTAATCAATTTTTTTATAAATTAATAAAATCTAATATTAATTGTTTATTATTATTATTATGAATTATTAAAATCTAATATTAAATTTGAAAAAAAATATAAATAAAAGTCTATCAAAATTCTCTCATGAATTAATGAAATCTAATACTAAATTATTTTTTAGTATTCATTCTTTATAATAAATTAAAAGCTTCTTTCTTTATAATAAATTAGAAGCTTCTTGATGAAACAAGAAGCTTACAATACAAGTTCTATCAATATTTTCTTCTATTTTCATCTCTTAACTCCTCATATATGTTCCACAACTTCCACTTGTAATTTCATTAGTAAAAGTTGTGACAAAATGAAATGTGTCACTCAAGCCAATTTCCATGTAGCTATGTTAATGCACATGCGTATGCATGCAAGTTATTTATGAATTGTTTCCATAATTATGTGATCTATTCATGATAGGTCTGTGTAACTAAGTGATAGATGTTGTGATCTATTCATGATCAGTCTGTGTAACTGAGTGATTAATGTTATATACAAGCATACCCATAGAAATGTGAGTGCAATGTGTAGTGAGTGTGAGAGCAAGAAGCTATACTGAGGTGTTGTGTGTATGAGAGGAGAGGATGGTTGTATGCTTGGGTTGGCTATTGTCCCTTGAATAAAAAAAATACAGATTATCATTACCCTAATTTTTTTTGTTAATAGATTTCCACATAAATCACTTTGTTAATTGTGTGATTGCTATTGTGTGATTACTATTGTGTTGTGTTTACTTTGTTGTTCTCATTTTTTATGCTTTGTTTTACTTAGGCTGCCCAACACCACTTGCCAAGTAATGTTTCATTTTTTCTTTCGAATTTTTTGTTAAATTATTATCCTAGTAAATTCGTTTCCCTAAAGCCTGTTGCTACCTCATTGTTATAATGTCAACTGAATGGTGCCCTGCCCCTTGGACTGGAACTATCTGCATTTTGAAGCTTGAACCCGACAAATCAGTGTTTTAAAATCCACTGTTGATGCCCTGAAGTCTTGACTCTTCCTTTCATTCGACCCTGTGAACTTCAGATCTCCTTGCTAGTCAGCTCTGGATGATCCACAGTTTTGAAGGAATGGTTGAACATCTATAAATCTGCACGTCTCTGTAATTAATCCCTCTATATTTCGGACACAACGTTCCGATCTCTTTTAGTTAATTCCACTTTGGTAATCAAAGTTTCCCCTCCCTCTCAGATATCTTGATTACAATCTCAACAGTATTGTTTAGCTTAGACATTTTCTCTGACTTTTTCTCCCATCTTTTTCCCGCATCTAATCTATCTTAACAGTCGGCAATCTATAAGTATGGAAATGAATATAAAAACTTGAAATGCCCCTCTATTTTGAAAAGACACGCACAAGTATTAAACATCTATTTAGTGCACAGTGATTCATTGAAATTTAAAAACTATTTTAAAATCTTTTCATCCATTACATGTACAGAGGAATAACATCCTTTAAAAACTGTTCAAAAATCTTTTCATCCTTTACATGTATAGAGGAATAACATCCTTTAAAAACTGTTTAAAAATATTTTCATCCATTACATGTATAGAGGAATAATATCCTTTAGAAATTTATAAATCTTGTCTTTTCATCCTTTACATCTATAGAGGAATAAAATATTTTCATCTTTACAGGTATAAAGGAACATCTATAGAGGAATAAAATCTTTTCATTTTTACAGGTATAAAGGAATTTGTTGGATAAAAACTGTTTTCCTACTTGGTTAAGAGTAAGTTTTTTGGGAAATAAGGAAACAGGTTAAAGGTCCAAGATTTATAGGCATTTCATAGGAGAGTAAAAGTCTATCTCCTTAGAGAGTATCAACAGGTTATTCCAGATGATATGGTTTTCCTTGAATAACAATAATGAGTCAATTTACATTAATGAATAACGGCTGCTGATAACTGTCCTCACAAGGCATCTGATAGGAGAGTGAAAATCTACCTCCTTAAAGAGCATCAACAGGTTATTCAAAATAACATGGTTTTCCTTGAATAACAATGAAAATTTACATTAGTGAATAACAACTTCTGATAACTGTCCTCACTAACTGTCCTCACTACTGCTTAACAACTGAATAATTAGAAAGAAATTTCATCTAAATAATCTTTCTCATTCTTTAGAATAATACAAGGAATTTGACGTAGACAATATCAATTTACACACTGGAAAAGCAAGGGTTTCAAACGCCGAAAGAACATCTCAATTTCCGTCTCCACTCCTGCTCTAACGAATATCCATCCATTGCCTCTATCATCTAAATATTTTGGGCAGTAGGCTTCAAACAACAATACTGACTCTGAAATTATATGTCAAGCAGGATCTTTATTAGGGTTCATGAAAATCAGTGGAGGAGGAGGAGTTTTGATATTGGGGCGGTATCCTTCTTCCGATCCACACACCTGCCTTAATGGCAAAGTCGATGGTATTCACCACCGTCTGGCTGCGACACTTGGTGCCTCTGAACTGACCTTGTCCAGAACTAATATAAGCGCTCAGGCAGCCCAGCAACTTCTGATTGCACTGGACGTTGAGATAATTGCGGGTGCGGGTGATGCAATAGTCATGATCTTTGCAGCAGCTGTCCAGCCCATCGCAGGGAGCTTCTCCATTGCATCCTGTGTAAAACACTCCGCAGTATCGCCCATACCTTAGAATTGGGGCCTCTGCCATTAAAATACATCAATAATTACTTTTTCTTTTTTTTCAAAAAGACCTTGTTGGAAATCTAAAAACATGGATGAAACAGAGTACAACAACTTATTTAACTAACCCCTTCACTTAATATCAATAATCATACTCAATCAAAATCCAGTCCTTCAAATTTCCAAGGAAATCAAAATTAAAGATAAGAAGGCAGACCTCTACAGAATTTCGACTCGCACCCATTGCTACAGTCCTTCTGCACTCCAATGACAACAACAACAACAGAAACATAATTACTTCACTAATATTCTCCTAACAGTAAANTGTTCACTTGACGTCAAAGAGAAGCAGGAAAACTTTATGTTCACGTGCTCAGTCACATCAATCTATATTTGTAGAGCGTATATGTTGGTACATATTTTTCAATTAGGTAGACCATCTGAAGTGATTTTCGTGGATGCCACATATTTTTCAAATTTCAAACTTACGCCAACGACATGGATCCATTTTGTCTGATAATTTATTATCACTAACTTTCATTATAGGTTTGGAAGATTACGTATAACCTGTTATGGGTGCATAATATAATCATAACATCAACATCACTTCGAATATGTACATCTTGCCATTTGAGTATTTTAGGCATGATGAGTCAAAGTAGTACATTGAAGTAGTAATATGTAATAATATATAAGTTTCTAACGAGTAACTCATGTTATGTGGAATGTGTTGACATGTTGTGTGAAACTAAAGTAGGATAGGGAGATATGTGTGCATCTCATTTCGTTTTGGTGGGACTTACATGTGGCTGCGTGTGAGAAACAAAAATTGAATATGTGGATATGTGTTGTGTGAGAGTGTGTGGCATCTTCTATGGTACGTGTTGTGGGGAGTATGTGTGACATTTCTTGTGGGATGTGTTGTGTGGGTGTATGTGTGGTATTCTTGGTGAGATGTTTTGTGTAGGTGCGTGAGTGTGAAACAACATTTGGATACATAAACAGGTGTTGTATGGCATATGTGTGTTCTATATTATGGAACACGTTGTGTGGATGCTTATCAAATGTGTTGTGTGAGTGATTGTGCATCAAACAACAATTTTATACCCCTATTTTGTGACATCTTGGAATCACTTTAAACTATAAAATATCCTACTTGGGTGAACACATTGATATTGATCACACTTTTTGACAAGGGACCATGTGAAAACAATGAAATCGATACCCCAAGTGCCATGTG
Source organism: Picea glauca (assembly GCA_000966675.3). Taxonomy (NCBI): domain Eukaryota; kingdom Viridiplantae; phylum Streptophyta; class Pinopsida; order Pinales; family Pinaceae; genus Picea; species Picea glauca. The sequence goes on from JZKD02S0469582.1 coordinate 33,386, forward strand.
TCCCACACTATCACCCCATCTGGGGGTCTATCCATTGTTGTGGCTTTTTCAGCGCACTGTTGGAGTATGGGATACGTCGCATTGAGGGAATTTTGGCACAGGAGTTCCATTCCTTCCCAATTCGCTCCCAGATTTGCGAGTTCATCCACAACCTGATTTTCCTTTCTCCTGATGTGTGAGGGGATGAAGTCCTGATTGGGTTGGAGGAGATTCACAATTGTTCTTAGTCCGTAGGAGAGTCTCCAGCAAGGTGAGATTTGCTATGGGCCAACTCCATTCAAGATTTTCCCAAAGAGATTGGTAATGACTAGCGAATCCCCTTCCACAGTTAGCTTGGTGAAGTTGTGTTCAATTGCTAATTGTAGGGCTCGGGTGAGCCCCCATAACTCAACAACATTGTTCGTAGTGTGGCCTAGGTTGCCTGCATTAATTAGAAGAATATGGATTAGGTGATCGTGGAAGANTGTTCACTTGACGTCAAAGAGAAGCAGGAAAACTTTATGTTCACGTGCTCAGTCACATCAATCTATATTTGTAGAGCGTATATGTTGGTACATATTTTTCAATTAGGTAGACCATCTGAAGTGATTTTCGTGGATGCCACATATTTTTCAAATTTCAAACTTACGCCAACGACATGGATCCATTTTGTCTGATAATTTATTATCACTAACTTTCATTATAGGTTTGGAAGATTACGTATAACCTGTTATGGGTGCATAATATAATCATAACATCAACATCACTTCGAATATGTACATCTTGCCATTTGAGTATTTTAGGCATGATGAGTCAAAGTAGTACATTGAAGTAGTAATATGTAATAATATATAAGTTTCTAACGAGTAACTCATGTTATGTGGAATGTGTTGTGGAATGTGTTGACATGTTGTGTGAAACTAAAGTAGGATAGGGAGATATGTGTGCATCTCATTTCGTTTTGGTGGGACTTGCATGTGACTGCGTGTGAGAAACAAAAATTGAATATGTGGATATGTGTTGTGTGAGAGTGTGTGGCATCTTCTATGGTACGTGTTGTGGGGGAGTATGTGTGACATTTCTTGTGGGATGTGTTGTGTGGGTGTATGTGTGGTATTCTTGGTGAGATGTTTTGTGTAGGTGCTTGAGTGTGAAACAACATTTGGATACATAAACAAGTGTTGTATGGCATATGTGTGTTCTATATTATGGAACACGTTGTGTGGATGCTTATCGAATGTGTTGTGTGAGTGATTGTGCATCAAACAACAATTTTATACCCTTATTTTGTGACATCTTGGAATCACTTTAAACTATAAAATATCCTACTTGGGTGAACACATTGATATTGATCACACTTTTTGGCAAGGGACCATGTGAAAACAATGAAATCGATACCCCAAGTGCCATGTGTCCCACACTATCACCCCATCTGGGGGTCTATCCACTGTTGTGGCTTTTTCAGCGCACTGTTGGAGTATGGGATGCGTCGGATTGAGGGAATTTTGGCACAGGAGTTCCAGTCCTTCCCAATTCGCTCCCAGATTTGCGAGTTCATCCACAACCTGATTTTCCTTTCTCCTGATGTGTGAGGGGATGAAGTCCTGATTGGGTTGCAGGAGATTCACAATTGTTCTTAGTCCGTAGGAGAGTCTCCAGCAAGGTGAGATTCGCTATGGGCCAACTCCATTCAATATTTTCCCAAAGAGATTGGTAATGACTAGCGAATCCCCTTCCACAATCAACTTGGTGAAGTTGTGCTCAATTGCTAATTGTAGGGCTCGGGTGAGCCCCCATAACTCAACAACATTGTTCGTAGTGTGGCCTAGGTTGCCTGCATTAATTAGAAGAATATGGATTAGGTGATCGTGGAAGACCACTCCAAAACCTGTTGCCCCGGGGTTACCCTTAGAGGCTCCATCGAAGTTGATTTTGATGAAGCCTTCCATGGGGGGCTTCCAATACGCGAGGCTTCTTTGAAGAGGTTGAAAGGTGAGGGGGGGATGAAATATGAACTAGATTGACTTTCCAGTGATGATGAATATTTTTCTCAGAAGGAGGGCCATTCAGATCCNAAGAAAATATGGGATTTTTCTTTGTTGAAGTCTAATCCTGAGGCATCACAAAACGTTTGAAGGATCGAAAGGAAAGAGTGGGATTCCTTTACTGTGGGGGAACCCATCATTAGGGTATCGTCAATAAATTGGTTGTGGGAGATTGGAGGAGAGATACCATGCAGGGGTAGACTAGTCAACGATTTACTTGCTATGGCGGCGTGAATAGAGTGACTGAGACCCTCGGCCATGATGATGAAAAGGAAAGGAGATAAAGGGTCCCCTTATCTAATTCCTCTAGAGGGAGAAAAAGGACAAGAAGAGACCGCATTAACTAGGATAGAGAAGAAAGCAGAGGAGGTAAGATTTAGAATCCAATCCACCGAAGTGTGGTCGAAGCGAAAGGCCAGGAGCATTACACACATGTAATCCCAACATAGCTTGTCAAAATCTTTGGAAAGGTCCAGTTTTAGGATCATACATGGTGTACGGGTCTTCTGCAAGGAGTGAATCACTTCATGTGCTAGGATGATGCTATCCAAGATTTGTCTGCCTTCCACATAGCCCGATTTCTCTGGAGAAATGATCCACGGTAGGATGGGCTTGAGTCATTTGGCGATCACTTTGGTTAGGAGTTTATAGATGATGTTGCAAAGAGCGATGGGTCGAAACTTCTTGGAGTGATTGATCTGCCCCTCTTTGGGAATGAGGGTTAGAAAAGTAGTGTTGAGAGCCAGGAGGACTTTCCCTGAAGATCTGGAGTCTTCAATGATTTCCCAAACCTCTTCTCTGATCATCTGCCAGCAATGATGGAAGAAGTCGCTAGTAAATCCATCTAGTCCTAGAGATTTGCCTTTGGGGGTGTCCTAGAGCGCCTGATCTACTTCCTCGAGAGTGATGGGCCTGAGCAGAGCAGCATTATGTTCCTGAGTGATTAGGGTGGGTATGTGTTACGTAATCTTGGAAATGGCTTGAGATCTGTTCTGTATGGTTTCCACCAGGAGGTATTTGTAGTAAGCGACCAATTCCTTCTCCAGATCCTGATGGGAATGGATGAGTTGGCCATTGCTAGAGGTTAGTTGCATGATTCGATTGGTGTGTTGTCGCTGAAGGGTGGACTTGTGAAAACATTTGGTGTTTCGATCACCCTCCTTGAGCCACTGGATGAGAGATTTTTGTTTCCACAGAATCTCTTCTTGGGATTTCATGTCTTCTATTTGTTGGATTAAAGTTGCTTCCTAGGTTTTGAGGTCATCAGTGAGTCCCTACTCCCAGATTTGACTTTGTACAATGCTCATTTGATCCTTCAGGTGCTTTTGGGAGGCGAAAATATTGCCAAAGGTTTTCCTATTCCAGAGTCTGAATTGTTGCTTAAGATTATTAAGCCTTTGATGGAATAAATACATCTTTGAGCTATAAGGTATCTCTGCCTCCCTCCACCACCCATGGATTTTTTCATGGAAATCTGGGTGGCTGAGCCAGAACTGTTCAAACCTGAAGGGTTTCTGACCTGGGGTGGCGGGCACATGAAGCCATAGCTGAATGGGCCAGTGATATGACCCGTGAAAATCCAGAATGGTTTCCTCAAGAGTTGTACCTTCCAACAGTAGGGAGTCTGGTATTAGGAACTGATCCAGTCTGCAAGCTATTTGATGTGTACCAGCTCTTCTGTTTGTCTAGGTGAAGGTGCCATTAGGGGTTTCTAGGTCAATGAGGTCGATTTTATCTATAAGATTTTGAAAATCGCTAGATCCTTGTTCCAGGTGCCGAGTTCCTCCTTTTTTTTCATCTAGGTTACGTATCAGGTTGAATTTGCCCGCCTACAATCCATCTGTTGTCCTTGGTTAAGGTAGACAAGTACTCCAGATTTCCGAGGAAGGCTTGCTTATCCCTGGTGTTGGTCGGTCCTTAGACATTGGAGAGGTGGCCAGGTTTATTGGAGTCGATGAGCCTGTAGGAGACCGTGATGGACCATTTGGTCGCGATGAAGGTTTCCCTAATGGTTGTGATGGAGTTCCAGAGTACAACTAGGCATCCGGCTGTGCCTGTGGTCGTTGTGGATACCACTTTCCCTTGCTTCCAACAGTAGGGGAGAATCTTATCTATGTCTTCAGTAGCGCATTTTGTTTCTTGGAGAAGTATTATGTCTGGTTTCTCTACTAAGATTAAATCTCGTAGCAGTTTTTGCTTGCTACGCCCGTTGAGACCTATTATATTCTAGGAGAGGATCTTCATGAGGAGGAGGGGGAGGGGAGAGGGGGAAAGTTGTCCGAGATGAGGTGGACCATGAAGTGACCTATCTCTTGTATGAGCTTATTTTTCGACTTCCTTCCTCTTCTCTTTTCATATTTCTAGGGTTTGCTCTAATCCTTTGGCGGGTTCACTTNGGCTTCTTCTCCACAAAGCATACAGATGGACGGACCAACAAAGACCCTTTTCGAGAGGTTATCCCATGTGAGGATGCTCGAGTGAGTTACAATCTAGAGGAAGAGACTGATTTTTGCCCAGTGCTTTAGGGCCCATATTTTGTTCCACTCCTTCCTTAGGGGTAACGGATATGAATGTGTTTTAATGGCATAGGATTCTTTTATACTGAAGGTGCCCCTTGGAAAGTATTCCCATCATACGATGTCCTCCCCTGCCAGAATGGGGATTTTCCTTTTATTGATTTCACTATGCCAGGGCCAAAGGTCCACATGTGCCTCTAAATTCAGGTGCTCCTTATTTGAAATCCAGCCTCTCCAGGTGGGCTCTGTTGGATTGTCTTGCCAGTAGTCTGCCACTTTGTTTAGGCCCGCCTGTGTGGCTGGGATGTTGAAGTTGTCAGCCCAATCCTCATGCTCCAAAATTGGCCATTGTTGCCACAAATCTTTCCAGAACAAAGTTGTTTTCCCATTTCTAATTTCCCAGAAGGTGTGACTTGTGACAGGATGTCGATTATGCCTGGCTGCCATCCAAATTAAGGATCCAGGGTTGTCCCCATTCCATCTAATCAAGTTTCTCTCCGCCATGTTGGGTGCATATTTCCTTCTCCAAAGCTTGGCCCATGGATCTTGAGGTTTTTTTAGCCATCTCCATCAGATCTTAGCGCTTAGGATTTTTTTCATCACTGGGGGATCCCTTAACCCAAGTCCCCCTTGAGCTTTGGGTTTGAAAAGTTTATCCCAGTTGATCAGTGCTAGTTTTTTCCTTGTTTTAAGTCCTTTCCAGAGGAAATTCCTTTGCAGGTTTTTGATGGTAGTAAGGACAAAGTCTGGGGCTGCAAGAGCAGAAAAGGTATAGATAGGTAGGGCTTGTAACACTGCTTTAAGTAAAATGAGGCGACTGGGGAGATTGAGGGCTCTGTAGGTCCAAGAAGAAAGCCTCTTAGCAAAGGTGGAAAGAAGATGATCCCACAGACTGTTCCTTAGGACGATGTCCAGCAAGGGGATGCCGAGGTATTTGGATGGAAGGGAGCTTCAGGTGAAACCCAGGATTTCAGAGATATGACATTGAATCAGAGCTGGTGTATTGAAGAAGAAAATATGGGATTTTTCTTTGTTGAAGTCTAATCCTGAGGCATCACAAAACGTTTGAAGGATCGAAAGGAAAGAGTGGGCTTCCTTTACTGTGGGGGAGCCCATCATTAGGGTATCGTCAATAAATTGGTTGTGGGAGATTGGAGGAGAGATACCATGCAGGGGTAGACTAGTCAATGATTTACTTGCTATGGCGGCGTGAATAGAGTGACTGAGACCCTCGACCATGATGATGAAAAGGAAAGGAGATAAAGGGTCCCCTTATCTAATTCCTCTAGAGGGAGAAAAAGGACAAGAAGAGACCCCATTAACTAGGATAGAGAAGAAAGCAGAGGAGGTAAGATTTAGAATCCAATCCACCGAAGTGTGGTCGAAGCCAAAGGCCAGGAGCATTACACACATGTAATCCCAACATAGCTTGTCAAAATCTTTGGTAAGGTCCAGTTTTAGGATCATACATGGTGTACGGGTCTTCTGCAAGGAGTGAATCACTTCATGTGCTAGGATGATGCTATCCAAGATTTGTCTGCCTTCCACATAGCCCGATTTCTCTGGAGAAATGATCCACGGTAGGATGGGCTTGAGTCATTTGGCGATCACTTTGGTTAGGAGTTTATAGATGATGTTGCAAAGAGCGATGGGTCGAAACTTCTTGGAGTGATTGATCTGCCCCTCTTTGGGAATGAGGGTTAGAAAAGTAGTGTTGAGAGCCAGGAGGACTTTCCCTGAAGATCTGGAGTCTTCAATGATTTCCCAAACCTCTTCTCTGATCATCTGCCAGCAATGATGGAAGAAGTCGCTAGTAAATCCATCTAGTCCTAGAGATTTGCCTTTGGGGGTGTCCTAGAGCGCCTGATCTACTTCCTCGAGAGTGATGGGCCTGAGCAGAGCAGCATTATGTTCCTGAGTGATTAGGGTGGGTATGTGTTACGTAATCTTGGAAATGGCTTGAGATCTGTTCTGTATGGTTTCCACCAGGAGGTATTTGTAGTAAGCGACCAATTCCTTCTCCAGATCCTGATGGGAATGGATGAGTTGGCCATTGCTAGAGGTTAGTTGCATGATTCGATTGGTGTGTTGTCGCTGAAGGGTGGACTTGTGAAAACATTTGGTGTTTCGATCACCCTCCTTGAGCCACTGGATGAGAGATTTTTGTTTCCACAGAATCTCTTCTTGGGATTTCATGTCTTCTATTTGTTGGATTAAAGTTGCTTCCTAGGTTTTGAGGTCATCAGTGAGTCCCTACTCCCAGATTTGACTTTGTACAATGCTCATTTGATCCTTCAGGTGCTTTTGGGAGGCGAAAATATTGCCAAAGGTTTTCCTATTCCAGAGTCTGAATTGTTGCTTAAGATTATTAAGCCTTTGATGGAATAAATACATCTTTGAGCTATAAGGTATCTCTGCCTCCCTCCACCACCCATGGATTTTTTCATGGAAATCTGGGTGGCTGAGCCAGAACTGTTCAAACCTGAAGGGTTTCTGACCTGGGGTGGCGGGCACATGAAGCCATAGCTGAATGGGCCAGTGATATGACCCGTGAAAATCCAGAATGGTTTCCTCAAGAGTTGTACCTTCCAACAGTAGGGAGTCTGGTATTAGGAACTGATCCAGTCTGCAAGCTATTTGATGTGTACCAGCTCTTCTGTTTGTCTAGGTGAAGGTGCCATTAGGGGTTTCTAGGTCAATGAGGTCGATTTTATCTATAAGATTTTGAAAATCGCTAGATCCTTGTTCCAGGTGCCGAGTTCCTCCTTTTTTTTCATCTAGGTTACGTATCAGGTTGAATTTGCCCGCCTACAATCCATCTGTTGTCCTTGGTTAAGGTAGACAAGTACTCCAGATTTCCGAGGAAGGCTTGCTTATCCCTGGTGTTGGTCGGTCCTTAGACATTGGAGAGGTGGCCAGGTTTATTGGAGTCGATGAGCCTGTAGGAGACCGTGATGGACCATTTGGTCGCGATGAAGGTTTCCCTAATGGTTGTGATGGAGTTCCAGAGTACAACTAGGCATCCGGCTGTGCCTGTGGTCGTTGTGGATACCACTTTCCCTTGCTTCCAACAGTAGGGGAGAATCTTATCTATGTCTTCAGTAGCGCATTTTGTTTCTTGGAGAAGTATTATGTCTGGTTTCTCTACTAAGATTAAATCTCGTAGCAGTTTTTGCTTGCTACGCCCGTTGAGACCTATTATATTCTAGGAGAGGATCTTCATGAGGAGGAGGGGGAGGGGAGAGGGGGAAAGTTGTCCGAGATGAGGTGGACCATGAAGTGACCTATCTCTTGTATGAGCTTATTTTTCGACTTCCTTCCTCTTCTCTTTTCATATTTCTAGGGTTTGCTCTAATCCTTTGGCGGGTTCACTTGTATTCCCAAACCCTTGCTAGATCTGGTTGTGGATCTGGCTGAGGAGTTAAGGAAGACCTTGTGCACTTTTCATAGTTGATCTGGGGGTATGGTGTACAATTTCTTGTGTCGGTATGCATGCTCTAGGTGTTCCAGGTCCGCACCTGCTAGTTCTTTCTCATCGAGGTCCATCTCGACATCCCCCTCTGTTGTTTCCAGGTGATCCTCTATTCGAGTTGTGGGGTCTGTTGCTGAAATGTTTGGATTCATCTCCGGGATTGGTCCCTCTTTCCCTTTGCCTATTTATTGGGGTATTTCCTCAGTCTGCACCTCTTTCGGGTCTGAGGGGTTCTCCGGTTGATCCTGTAGGACTGCATATTTGTTGTTGGTGGATGGATCTTTACTTGCCTAGGTTGCCTTCTTTCTTCCTCCTTGTCTGCGCTTTCCAGACGTGTGAGATAATCCATCCTTATCTTTGCCGACATCTGAATTCCCCTCTTTGCTTGTGGCATTGAGGGGGCATTCTCTGAAGAGATGCCCATGCTCATGGCGTTTCCTACATCTGAACAGAATATGCTCATAGTCAATGGTTTGCAACCAACCCTCATCATGGTATTCTAGAACTATGGATCTCGAGAGCGACTTGGCTATATTCAGGTATACACAGATGCACACATATGAGGTGTATCATCTTTTCTTAGTGGCCTCCGAAGATTTGACATAGACGCCAATGGTGTTACCTATGCCGGCAAGGACCTCCTCCAACCAGAATTCCTGAGGTAGGGAATATATTCGGATCCACAGTGGTGCATGTGCGAATTCTTTTGTCTCAGGGCTAAATTTCTCTGTCCAAAACCTCAAGAAGAGTCCTGCTAAGTTGAAAAAATAGGACCCTGCATCAAAAATGCGGTTTCGGTCCTCAAGGTTGTGCAGGATGATGGTGAAGAAACCCTTGGAGCCCAGTTACAATTCATAATGTCCTTTGGGCTTCCATCAGTGTTGTATCCATTTGACCAGGTCCCGTTCAGAGGGCCAGAGCCCTAAAAAATTACCTACTAAGGCATAATCTCTCATATATTGCTTCTGCTCCTCAATGCGGGGATAACTTACAATGTATTTCAGGGCCTGTGGTGCTTGTGGGATACACTTTCCTGGTAGCCATGGCCTTGACGCATTTGCGGGTGCTAGCTCTTTCCCTGAATCAATGTCCATATCCTTGTCTTTGAAGGTTCCTTCGGCCAATAATTTAGATCGTAGATCGAGGGGAGGTTCGAAGGTGGGCTTCTTAGAGATTTCCCCCGTGATTCCATTTGTCATTGCTTGGCTGTACGTGGGGACTCTCGGCCCTCCCTCCTTCAGAGGCATGCACCCCAATGGGGTGAGCAGTTGTATCATAGCAGCAAAAACCCTAAACCCTAACTTGGTGCCACAGCTCTGACCCATATTGTATAGTTAATAGAAGTTAAGAAGAACAATTGAAAACAAAATTGATGATCCATAAACTTCACCAGTATACCTTATCATTGAATATTAAACATTTCCTTGGCCTTGACCTGCTCCTTCAAATCCTCACTCATGTATTTACTAAGATGCTCATGCTTCTTCTTTTCCACAACCTTACGCTTGATCACTTTCTTATCTAAAAGGGGCACATGAGAAATAAACTCTTGATCTCTATTATTTGTTTCCCTTGTCCTTCTCTCCCATTTCTTCTTCCACATACTCCTCTTCCTTGAACATGAACGACTTAATAACAACAACCTCCTTGCTCTAGAACATCAATGTAGCCTCCCTCTTGACAAAGTATATCCTTTGTCTCTCTCTAAGTTCTCTAGACTTCATCTCCTCCTTCGTGGGTTGCTCAAATTTATTTTGTAATAAATATAAATAAAAATTAATAGGTGGGACCCCCATATGTCATTTATTCCTTTTATTTTCAACTTTTTCCTTGTGACTCTAGATTTTACTCAAATATCATGCATATATCATCATAAAAATATATATCAAAAGGAAAGAAATATGAATATTCCACATCATCAAAACACTTGTATCTCCCAAAACATCATAATGACATGATATATATGAAAATTTTTCAAAAAACTAATATTGTGCCTACTGTCTCAAAAATATGCCTCGAATGTCAAAGTGAAAGCATCATCACATCATAAAAATAAAATAATAAATAATATTTTTGATTTGAAGTAACCTCCCTTTATCTACTTCCTTCCGAAAATGCAGCCCTTTGCGTAAGCAAGTATGGATCAACATACTTTTTTTCTTCAACCTTTTACATTTTAGGGTGCATGTCATCAAATGTTATTTTTCTTTCATTATATTCAAGTTTAGTAGGGAGAGTCTTTATTGTGTAAGAGGAGGTCTCATATGAATATGAGCGTACATAAATTGCAAGCCCTTATCCTTTATCTAGTTGAGGTTCAAGATGCGGTGCTTTAAAATTTTTAGGAACCTAGACAAAATGTGCATGAGAGGTTATAAAATAAACCAATGGCATAGGTTGTATAGAATGAGGAGGTGGCAATGAGACATTACTCCAATGTACTATACAGGAGGTCGGAGGGAGGATTCGTAGGTACATTTTCACAACCATAATTAGTCAGT